>SJXQ01001991.1:0-10638 GCA_006408695.1 Aepyceros melampus
TGGTTCTAATCCTTGGCGTATTCCCCCCCTGCCAAGATGAGGAGGCCTTGGAATCCCCTGCAAGAGATGACCTGACAGACAGAAGCCAGGAAGAGGAGCCAGCACTGCCCCTACATGGTGCCTGACCCCTGGCTGTGGGGTGAGAAACAGGACTGAGCAGGTGCGGGGCCTGTCAGGGAAAGGTCCTCTTTCCTGGGCAACTGTGGGGACAGTGAAATGGTAACGTGTGCCACCACAGCGACTGAGAGAACAGCGGTGTGGCAGCAAGAATGACGACACTGGCGCAGACAAGTGGTTTGTCTCCTCAGCCAGAGGTCTGTCAGGGGCTGCCTTCCCTTAGAAGAGGGGCAGGGGCTCGGCTCCACGGGCGCCCCCTCCCTCCCACTTTCCTCCAGCCCCTGAAGATGAAAGCAGCCCCCCAGCCACCCGCGCCCGAGGAGGATGGCCGGCGCGATGGGGAAAGGGAGGGGGCGGACACCGAACACTCTGCAGGTTCACTCACACACACACACACAAACACACACACACACTGCGGGCGGCCTGTATCCATCCGCTGCTCCCTGCAGGGCGACCCCTCGCGACCCTCCCAGCCCCGGCCCGCGACCCCCCTACGCTGCGGGGCCAAAAGCGTGGGGGTGGTTACCCCACTGGGGGCAGCGGAGGGCTGGCGTGGCTCCGCCCCTCAGGCTGGCGTTCCTCCCGGCCCCGCCCACTCTGGGTCGGAGCTACGGTGGGCCTGCGAGGGGGCGTCGAGCCCGTTCGTGCCGTATCTCTCCGCCCCCCTTCCTAATACTCCCGCCGCGAGCGGTCGGTACTGCAACCTGTGCAGCCCCTGCGGGGTTTGGCGCGGGGAGCGGGAGCCCTCTTTGCCATTCTGCCCGCTCGGCGAGCCGTGGGAATCGAGAGGGGAGCTGCGACCGGAGTGGGGAGCGCCTGCGAAGGCAAGTAGGGGTTTCGCGGGACGACGACCGGCTCACAGCCTGCCCTTGGCAGCCTGAGGACGGGGAGGCGAGATTGTCGGAGCTGGACCCTTAGAGTCCTTAGCGCCTGGGGACCGGCGCGGGCCGGGGCCGGGTCTTGGCCGCAGGGGCTCCCTCGGATGCTGGGGAGGCGTACAATGTGGACAGTCCCTGGCGGGCTTTCCGGGTGGCTGTACCCCACCCTCGAAGGCGCCTGTGCGGGGAGAGGGCTGTGTGGGAAGCTGTTACGGCCGAAATGGCGGAGGGAGCCAGTGTGGGGGCTCTGGGGAGGCCGCCCGAGCCGGGACGGGAGCAGCCCGGGCCATGGTTCTGCCAAGGGGCCTGTCGTGCCCCTCGTGCCGGGTGCAGTCCCTTCCCACAGGCACCTCTTTGATGTCAGTCTTCTGTCTGCGCAGTTGATCTGGCGACTTCAGTGGAAGGGAAACTGAGCGCGTGGATTATGAAACACCAAAATGACAAATCTGTTGCTTCTTAATACAGCTGTTTAGTTGCCTTCCGTATTTAGCTCTTGCACGTGTCAAATGCAAGCAGATGACACGGTGAGGAGTCCGTAGGCTTTCACAGGAAGGATCCATATAAATAAATGATGTATTAATCCACGTTTCTCGTTTGGAACCTGTTTTCTGGACATCCATCCCACTCCAGTATTCTTGCCTGGAGAGTCTCAGGGACAGGGGAGCCTGGTGGGCTGCCGTCTATGGGGTCACACAGAATCAGACACAACTGAAGTGACTTAGCAGCAGCAGCGCACTTGAATATGTTGAAGTGTGGGAATGGCTTTTCAGAATAGAGAGGAAAATTTTCTGCAGGGTCAGTTTAGAACGCATGAAGTCAGTCTGCCCATTCAGTTTCTGGTTCTGGAAACCCAAACCCATTTTCCCTTCACAGCCACTCTCATTTTGGTGCAGAAGCAGTCCCACAGAATTTTGGAGTTACTGGGAAAGGAAAGTGAAGTCGCTCAGTCGTGTCTGACTCTTTGCGACCCCGTAGACTGTAGCCCACCAGGCTCTTCCGTCCATGGGCTTCTCCAGGCAAGAATATTGGAGTCGGTTGCTATTTCCTTCTCCAGGGGATTTTCCCGACTCAGGGATCGAACCCAGGTCTCCCTCATTGCAGGCAGACGCTTTAACCTCTGAGCCACCAGGGAAGCCCCTGAGAGTTACTGGGAGTGGGTATCAATTTCTGGAAGGTGAGAGACATTTATTCACTTATTCCTTGATTCGTCAAAAAGACATTTTAGGAATTCTGGGAATCTGTTCATTAACCTGATACTTTTCTACCTTTGTCAGCATACTGTTTTGGTGTTTTACTGAGTGTCCCGCCCTTTTATGCAGGGTGTGACTCTTCAGCTAGTGGACTGTTCTGTAGTGGTAAAGACAGCATCTCCTGAAACCACCTGCTGTGTGGCCTGGCTGGCATAGGTGGTGAATGAGGTCGGAACTATGTATGTGTGGGGAAGGGAAAAAGCTGCAGCGTGCAGGATGATATTGAAATGATAGCCCCCATTATCTTCACTGCCTGCCTTCTAAATACAGTTGCCTATGTTCCACTACCCATTCTTGCACCTCATATTTTGGTTCAAGGGAGGATGTGATGCCTCTGCTAGGAAAATGACTGACTTTAGAGTTGGGAGGTATGATTAGACAAGCCGCAGGTCTGTAGCAGGGGAGTGGATGGGCGATCACTTGGGAAGAGCAGAGAACTGGGAGACATTTTTCATGGCCTTGAATATATAGAAGTTTGTGTTGTAACACTTGTGATGAGTGTTGGGTCATCTCAGTCTCTTCTGTTTTCTTTCGTATTTTTTTGTCTTTCATAGATTTGTTCTTTGCAGAGTCCTGTAGAAATCTGCAGGTAGCTGTTCTCTTTGAGCTTGATTAGGAAAGAAGACGAAAGCTATTCATTTGAATCCAAGGTGAGTGTGAGCATGAGCACCCTCATTGATTGGGAGTGGGAACTGGCTGTTGACAAGTAAGACCAGATCATATCTTGAAGCCATTGTATTCCAGCTTCCCACACATCTTTGCCCTCACATTTATGTATAGGAAATGGGGATGGGATAAGACACAGTTGTGCCTATAGGGTAATTGACAGATACCCAGAAAGTGGAGAAGGATAACATGGAAGAGGATCAAGGAGGCCAGAAACAAAGCTCTAGATTTGGAAAGGCAGGTATTGGGTTTTGAAGCCAGAGTGCATATCTACCAAATGTTTAAAGTTCCAATCCCTTCTGTATTTTTGTTCATAGGTCCACCTGTGAGTTGGCTATAGGGCTTATCAACACCAGAAGCAAGAGAAGAGGAGAAAAGTCCACCATATCAGTGCAGGTTGGTGTGAGGCATACCAGGATAGACCTGTGGAGTATAGTGGTATATTCCAAAGGGGCTATACCCCTTAGTCTCGCTCACTTTCACCAAACTTTCTCATCACCTCTGTTCCTATTTGATGCAGAGAAAAGAGAAGTGTCTGGACAGGGCATTTTTGGGCGTAGTGGGACTATGGTAGGGATAAAATGAGTTAAAAACATTTTTTACTATTCTGCTCTTCCCATACAATCCATCTGTACTCTCATGTTCTGTGTGACCTTCTGCATAGGAAAGTGCAGTTGGAAGAGACTGAAAGCTCGTTTTCTTCTTCCGCCTCAGGTCTATCTCCAGTGCTAGCTGTGGTGGCTTTGGAGCGACAGAAGATCATCACCTTCAACCTAGGAAAAGAATATTAGGACACTGGCCCAAGACATATTGAGAACCAAGGCCAAGACTGTGTAGAGCTGTCTGTCTAACTGGGCTTCAGCTATGGCTGGAGCTAAGAATAGAAGGAATAGAAATAGAAAGAATGAGAATAAAAAGAAGGCAAAAACTGAGAAAAGGGCTGTTGTAGAAGCTGAAGGAAAACGGGAGGCCACTAATACAGTCAGATCAGCTGAAAGAAAGAGGGAGGCCACTGATACAGTCAGATCAGCTGAAGGAAAGAGGGAGGCTACTGGTACAGTCAGATCAGCTGAAGGAAAGAGGGAGGCTACTGGTACAGTCAGATCAGCTGAAGGAAAGAGGGAGGCCACTGGTACAGTCAGATCAGCTGAAGGAAAGAGGGAGGCCACTAATACAGTCAGATCAGCTGAAGGAAAGAGGGAGGCTACTGGTACAGTCAGATCAGCTGAAGGAAAGAGGGAGGCTACTGGTACAGTCAGATCAGCTGAAGGAAAGAGGGAGGCCACTGGTACAGTCAGATCAGCTGAAGGAAAGAGGGAGGCCACTAATACAGTCAGATCAGCTGAAGGAAAGAGGGAGGCTACTGGTACAGTCAGATCAGCTGAAGGAAAGAGGGAGGCTACTGGTACAGTCAGATCAGCTGAAGGGAAGAGGGAGGCCACTAATACAGTCAGATCAGCTGAAGGAAAGAGGGAGGCTACTGGTACAGTCAGATCAGCTGAAGGAAAGAGGGAGGCTACTGGTACAGTCAGATCAGCTGAAGGGAAGAGGGAGGCTACTGGTACAGCCAAAACCCAGGCAAAGCAATAAGCAAGGCAGGGCCTCGGGCAGATGCAGTGGCAGTGGTGAAGGCAGCGTCTAAGAACAAGATTGTTACTGAGATGAAAGAACGTCTGCCAGCTGTCCGTCCCAAAGCTGAAGATGAGGCCACTAGAGCAGCTCGATTTTGTTCTGCGGCTCAGGCTACTGCTGAGTCCAAGTTTGCTTCTAAAGATAAGACTCGTATTGATACCTTGTCTGGGGCTGGAGAAGAGGCCAATGTTGGTTCCTGGTTCTGGAATGGAGAAGAGATTGGTAAACATTTCAGTGCTAAGGATGAAGGTAAACCTGATACTGGTCCCCCATCCTGTGCTGAGAAGTTGGAGCCTGTGGCTGGGACCAGCTGTAAGGCTAGGCCAGGAGCTGAGGAGGAGGAGGAGGAGAACGTTATTGGGAGCTGGTTTTGGGATGGAGATGAAACTAGTTTTGACCCTAACCCTAGACCTGTGAGCAGGATAATTAAGCCTCAGCCTGTGGATGAAATTAATGAAAAAGATAGGCCCAAGGACTGGTCTGAGGTAACTATATGGCCCAAAGCTCCTGCTGTAACTCCAGCAGTGTTAGGCTTTAGATCCCCAGTGACATTTGAGAAAAAGCCGCCTTCATATGTTGTCCTGGCTTCTGCTGAGGAAAAGACCTGTTCTTCGCCTGTGGCGACAGCAGCAGCATGCCCTTCTAGAAGCACTCCCTCTAGCTCACAGCCTGTCTCCGAGTTCCCATTTGGTTCTGACCCTTGCAACCAGACCATAGAGGAAATCAGGCGCCAAATCAGGATCAGGGAAGTGAATGGGATTAAGCCATTTGCTTGCCCTTGCAAAATGGAATGCTACATGGATTCTGAGGAGTTTGAAAGACTTATTACCTTACTTAAGTCAACTACTGATCCTCTCATTCATAAAATAGCTCAAATTGCAATGGGGATCATTAATGTTCATCCATTTGCTCAAGAGTTCATTAATGAGGTGGGTGTAGTGACACTTATTGAAAGCTTGCTCAGTTTTCTTCCTCTGAAATGAGAAAAAAGGCTGTCATTACTCTGAATCCCCCCTCTGGGGATGAAAGACAACGCAAAGTTGAATTACATGTTAAGCATATGTGTAAAGAAACCATATCTTTTCCCTTGAATTCACCTGGACAGCAGTCTGGATTAAAGATACTAGGACAACTGACTACTGATTCTAACCATCATCACATTGTTGCCAATTACTTTTCAGAGCTTTTCCATTTGCTGTCCCTTGGAAATCGTAAAACTAGAAATCTTGTTTTGAAAGTACTTTTGAATATGTCTGAAAATCCAACTGCAGCCAGAGATATGACCAATACAGAATCATTAGCAGCGTTAAAACTCATCTTTAACCAGAAAGAGGCAAAAGCCAATCTCGTTACTGCTGTGGCCATATTTATTAACATAAAAGAGCATATCAGAAAGGGCTCGATTGTAGTCGTTGATCACTCCAGTTATACTACACTCATGGCCATTTTCCGTGAAGTTAAAGTGATTATTGAAACAATGTAAAATGGGCTAGAAATAAAAGAGAGTGGTTTTAACAATCTACACACTTGAATAGGCTGTCTCTTCCCAAAGAGCCACGCATAATGTTTTGGTTATTACAGTGTACATGTTATGAATTACATCTTTAACACAATATTACCTGTGACAGTCTAGCCTGAGCTAGACCATTTTGGGGTGTCAGTGTTTCATTAGGAGTTGAAAACATCTGTCAGTTATTATCTTGTGTAGATGGAGAGCTTTTTAACATTTTACTTAAGATAGTAAACTGCTGCATCGTAAGTAAGCTAAACTTGTTCATTAGTATCTGCTTAAGTCCATTTGCAGTTTCAAATGATTAAAAAAGATAATATCCTTGAATTTATAATCTAGTTGCATAAAAAAGGCATATACACAAAATGATATCTAATGATACACATGTACTCATAGTATGTATGTATGCAAGCATATGTATACTGCGCATGCTCATTGCCAAATGTGCACTCTCAATATATAATGGCAGGGTTGCTTGCTAAGGCTGTTTAATGTAAAAGGAATTACTGTTTTCCCCTATTCTACCTGAATCAGATAACTCATTCTACAACATACAAATGGCCCTGAATCTCACATAAAATGTAATATTCATTTTTATTTTGATAACTACATTTCAGTTCAGTTCAGTTCAGTCGCTCAGTTGTGTCCGACTCTTTGCAACCCCATGAATCGATTTACAACTCATTTTTTGGCTATTTCATTTATGTCAAGTCATACAGACGAGAAAGGAGGTAGGTGTAGAGAGGAAACAATTTCCAGAGTACCTACTGTTAATGTCAGTAACTGTGTTAGCACGACATATTACAGGTTTCCTCTTTTCAACAATGGTTCTCTGAGCTACGTACTGGTATTTTTTTTATGATTATAACTCATTATTCTGGATCACCTTCAATGAGAATTAGGGAGGTTAAATCATTTTTCCTAGATTTACATGGCAGACAAGTGGTATTGCTATTTTGTCTGATACCAAACCCATTCTCATTGCCCCACTACCTTATAGCCCTCTTCCACGTTTTTGTGTGGCAGCCTTCAAGGCTCACAGATTGGTTTTCATGATCAAATTTTGCTGTAGATAATGCTCCTGCCAGTCTTGCATTTCTTAACTTCCTCTGAATGCACATGTCCATTAGGCATTTGGCTAAACCTTGCTGGAATTAGAAGGAAAGTCTAGGATCAATGTGTATTAATTTAACTGGTAGTGTCTGGGAAACAGTTGGTGACCAAAACAGCTGCATGGATAAGATGTAAATTTGGAGTCAAAACAATTGAAATTTGCTATATGACCTTATGGGCTTCAATCTGTATGTACTTTCTCCCTCCAAAGAACTAGAATCATTCTGTACATTGTTTCATACCTTATGTTTTCAAAGATAATTGTTTTCTTCCTCCTTGCAAAGCTACCTTAATTTGTTTACCATTTGTAATTTATTCTCTTGTGAGTCATGAAAAGATAAAACAGTTCTATCTTTTACTAGTAGGCAAGCCTACTCTGTATTTGTACCACTAAAACTGTATGGGATAAACTTAATTGGAGAAATTTAGGCCCAGGCCTAGAACTGCAGCTTCGTCAACACAAAACAGGAAAGTTAGGAGAAAGGCTGATGCCTCAGTCTACGTGATAGTGATTCCTGAAGGTCTGTGGTCCAGAAAGCATTTCTAGGACTTTTGGACTATAGCTCTGTTTTCTAAAACTCATGGTAGGAATTAGAACCTCTTATCTGAGTTGAAGTGAATGTCTCAGTATGTAAAAATATTGGATTATATACTTTGTTAAGCAGTTAAAATGAAATAGGACCATACTGTAAATACTGTTTGTAACTTGCCTTCTCCCCGTCCTCCACTGTCTCTTGTGACCATCTTTCCATATCAATAAATAGACTTCTACAAATATTTTTGAGTCTCTTATTTAAAGTTTTTCTTGTGTTAGCATTTGGTGCATAGGACTCTATAATCTTCCACTGCATATCCTCTTAATAAAGAATGTGCATAAACTTATTCTCCTATAAAAATAAGACTATAGTTTTCTGCAACTTGCCTTTTTGTCCTTTCAGTTATCTTTCCAATTTAATATTCTGCATATCTACCACATGCTTTTTATTTAATAGCTTTATTGAGATATAGTTGACATATATCAAACCCTACATATTTAAAGTATACAATTTGATAAGTTTTAACATATGTATACAGACATGAAACTATCACCATAATCAACATAGCAAACATATCCATCACCTCCAAAAGTTTTGTCATGCCCCTTTGTAATCTCTCCTTCCCATTTCTCCCTATGCTGTCCCAGACAACCATTAATCTGTATTTTGACAATATAGAGTCATTTTCATTTTCTGTAGTTTCACATAAAAAGAATCATGCAACATATATTCTTTTGGAGGGAAGGAGATCTCATTTCTTTTTTTATTTTCTAATTTGAAGAAAATTGCTTTACAATGTTGTATTGGTTTCTCCCATACAGCGTTGCAAATCAGCCGTAATTATGCATATTATCCCTTCCCTCTTGAGCTTCCCTCCCTCCCCCTATCCCACCCGTCTAGGTCATCACAGACCTCCCTGTGACATGTTATAGAGCCACTTCTCACTAGCTATTTTACACGTGAGAGTGTATGTATGTCAATGTTACTTTCTCTGTTTGCCCCACTCTTTTCTTCCCCCATTCTGTGCACGTCAGTTTTCTATATCTGCATCTCCATTCTTTCCCTGTAAATAGATCCATCAATACCATTTTTCTAGATTCCATATATATGCATTGATTCACATTTTGTTTTCTTCTTTCTGACTTACTTCACTCTGTGTAACAGGTTCTAGTTCTACTTCAGTAGAACTCACTCAAATTCTTTTTAATGACTGAGTAGTATTCTATTGTGTGTGTGTGTATATACACACACACCACATATTTATCCATTAATCCTAATTATTCGAGGTCCATGTGAGTTGTTACATGTATCAATAGTTCATTGCTTTTCATCACCAAGTAGTATTCTGCTATATGGCTGTACCACCATTTGCACAGTTTATCCATTTACCTGTTAATGGACATTTGGGTGGTTTCCAGATTTGAGGTGCTGCAACTGTTTCATGTAGAACTGTTATTAAGGACATATGCATTGCTTTTCTCTTAAATAAATATCTAGGAGTAAGATGACTGAATCATATGGTAGGTGTACATTTAACTTTTAAATTTCCCAAAATGGTTGTACCATTTTACATTCTTATAGCAGTGTGTGAAAGTTCTGATTCCTTCATATCCTTCCTAACACTTGATATGACTGGTCTTATAATTTTAGCCATATTTCATTGTGGTTCTAAATTGCACTTCTCTAATCACTAATGATGCTGAACATCTTTTCATAGGCATATTTGCCATGCATATATATTGAGAGAAGTATCTATATATATATAAATATTTTGCCCCCTTTTTAAATTGAGTGATTCCTTTTTGTTGTTGATTTTAAGAGTTCTTTGTATATATGCTGGATATAAGTATATTATTAGATATAAGTTTTACAAATATTTTCTCCCAGTTTGTGAATTGCTTTTTATTTTCTTAAAAATGTCTTTTGGAGAGCAGAAGTTTTTCATTTTAATGAAGAACAATTCTTTTATCAGTTGTGCTTTGGTGTTATATATAAGAAATTATCGCCTAACCAGGGTCATAAAGATTCTATCTTATATTCTACAAGTTTTACAGCTTTACATTTCATATTTAGATCTATGATCCATTGTTTAATTTTTTAATTGGAAGATAATTGCTATACAATGTTGTGTTGATTTCTGCAACATGAATATTGATGGAGAGGATGTGGAGAAAAGGGAACCCCCTCACACTTTTGGTGGGAATGTAAAGTGATACAGCCACTATGGAGAACAGTATGAAGGTTTCTTAAACAACTAGGAATGAAACTACCATATGACCCACCAATCCCACTACTGGGAATATACCTTAAGGAAACCATATTTCAAAAAGACATGTGTAGGCCAATGTTCATTGCAGCACTGTTTACAATAGCCAGGACATGGCAGCAACCTAGATGTCCATCAGCAGATGAATGGATGAAGAAGCCATGGTGCATGTATACAGTGGAATATTACTCAGCAATAAAAAGGAAGGAATTTGAGTCAGTTAAACTGAGATGGAGAAGCCTATAGCGTATTATATAGAGTGATATTATATAGAGTAAAGTAAGTCAGAAAGAGGAGAATCTAATATTGTGTGTTAATACATATACATGGAATCTAGAAAAATATCCATTTTGAGTTTTTTGTATATGATACACATACATACGTTGAAGTTCAATTTTGGCATCAGTTCAGTTCAGTCACTCAGTCATCTCCCGCTCTTTGCAACCCCATGAATCGCAGCACGCCAGGCCTCCCTGTCCATCACCAACTCCCGGAGTTCACTCAGACTGGCGTCCATCGAGTCTGTGATGCCATCCAGCCATCTCATCCTCTTTCATCCCCTTCTCCTCCTGCCTCCAATCCCTCCCAGCATCCGAGTCTTTTCCAATGAGTCAACTCTTCGCATGAGGTGGCCAAAGTACTGGAGTTTCAGCTTCAGCATCATTCCTTC
>SJXQ01001991.1:11173-28876 GCA_006408695.1 Aepyceros melampus
CCACAGTTCAAAAGCATCAAATCTTCGGCGCTCGGCTTTCTTCACAGTCCAACTTTCACATCCATACATGATGACTGGAAAAACCATAGCCTTGACTAGATGGACTTTTGTTGGTAAAGTAATGTCTCTGCTTGTGAATATGCTATCTAAGTTGGTTATAACTTTTCTTCCAAGGAGTAAGCATCTTTTAATTTCATGGCTGCAATCACCATCTGCAGTGATTTTGGAGCCCCCAAAATAAAGTCTGACACTGTTTCCACTGTTTCCCCATCTATTTGCCATGAAGTGATGGGACCGGATGCCATGATCTTTGTTTTCTGAATGTTGAGTTTTAAGACACCTTTTCACTCTCCTCTTTCACTTTCATCAAGAGGCTCTTCAGTTCCTTTTCACTTTCTGCCATAAGGGTGGTGTCATCTGCATATCTGACATTATTGATATTTCACTTGGCAATCTTGATTACAGCTTTTGCTTCATCCAGTCCAGCATTTCACATGATGTACTTTGTATATAAGTTAAATAAGCAAGATGACGGAGAAGGAAATGGCAACCCACTCCAGTGTTCTTGCCTGGAGAATCCCAGGGATGGGGGAGCCTGATGGGCTGCCGTCTATGGGGTCGCACAGAGTTGGACACGATTGAAGCGACTTAGCAGCAGCAGCAGCAAGCAAGATGACAGTATATAGCGTTGACATACTCCTTTATCAGTTTTGAACCAGTCCATTGTTCCACGTCCAGTTCTTACTGTTGCTTCTTGACCTGCATACAGATTTCTCACAAGGCAGATAAGATGGTAGGGTATTCCCATCTCTTTAAGAATTTTCCACAGTTTTTTTTGTGTGTGTGTATGATTCATACAAAGACTTTAGCATAGTCAATAAAGCAGAAGTAGAAGTTTTTCTGGAATTCTCTTGCTTTTTCTATGATTCAACAGATGTTGGCAGTTTGATCTCTGGTTCCTCTGACTTTTCTAAATCCAGATTGAACATCTGGAATTCTCACTTCACCTGCTGTTGAAGCCTGGCTTGGAGAATTTTTAGCATTACTTTGCTGGCATGTGAGATGAGTGCAATTGTGCAGTAGGTTGAACATTCTTTGGCATTGCCTTTCTTTGGGATTGGAATTAACACTGACGTTTTCCAGTCCTGTGGCCACTGCTGAGTTTTCCAAATTTGCTGACATATTGAGTGCAGCACTTTCACAGCATCATCTTGTAGGATCTGAAATAGCTCAGGTGGAATTCCATCACCTTCACTAGATTTGTTCATAGTAATGATTCCTAAGGCCCCCTTGACATTGCACTCCAGGATGTCTGGCTCTAAATGAGTGATCACAGAATTGTGGTTATCTGAGTCATTAAGATCTTTTTTGTATAGTTCTTCTGTGTACTTTTGCCACCTGTTCTTAATATCTTCAGCTTCTGTTAGGTCCATACCATTTCTGTCCTTTATTGTGCCCATCTTTGTATGAAATGTTCCCTTGGTGTCTCTAATTTTCTTGAAGAGATCTCTAGTCTTTCCCTTTCTATTGTTTTCCTCTTTTTCTTTGCATTGATCACTGAGGAAGGCTTTCTTATCTTTCTTGCTATCCTTTGGAATTCTGCATTAAGATGAATATACTTTTCCTTTACTCCTTTGCCTTTCACTTCTCTTCTTTTCTCAGCTATTTGTAAGGCCTCCTCAGACAACCATTTTGCCTTTTTGCATTCCTTCTTCTTGGGAATGGTTTTGATTACAACCTCCTGTACAGTGTTACAAACCTCCATCCATAGTTTTTCATGCACTCTGTCTATCAGATCTAATTCCTTGAATCTATCACTTCCACAGTATAATTGTAAGGGATTTTATTTAGGTCATACCTGAATGGTCTAGTGGTTGTCCCTACATTCTTCAATTTAAGTCTGAATTTTGCCGAAATGAGTTCATGATCTGAGCAACAGTCAGCTCCTGGTCTTATTTCTGCTGACTGTATAGAGGTTCTCCATGTTTGCCTGCAAAGAATATAATCAATCTGATTTTGGTATGGACCATCTGGTGATGTCCATATGTAGAGTCATCTCTAGTGTTTTTGGAAGAGGACTGGTGTGTTTTCTCGGCAAAACTCTGTTAACCTTTGCCCTTCTACGTTTTGTACTCCAAGACCACCTCCTGTTACTCCAGGTATCTCTTGACTTCCTAATTTTGCATTCTTGTCCTCTATGATGGAAAGGACATCTTTTTTTTCTTTTGGGTGTTAGTTCTTCATAGAACCGTTCAGCTTCAGATTTTTTGGCATTAGTGGTTGGGTCATAGGCTTGGATTACTGTGATACTGAATGGTATGCCTTGGAAACAAACAGAGATCATTCTGTCGTTTTTGAGATTGTACCCAAGTACTGCATTTTGGACTCTTTTGTTGAGTATGAGGGCTACTTCATTTCTTCTAAGGGATTCTTGCCCACAGTAGCAGATATAATGGTCATCTGAATTAAATTCACCCATTCTGGTCCATTTTAGTTCATCGATTCCTAAAATGTCACTGTGTTTTCTTGTCATCTCCTGTTTGACCACTTCCAATTTACCTTGATTTGTGGACCTAACATTCCAGATTCCTATGCAATTTTGTCTTTACAGCATCGGGCTTTACTTCCATCACCAGTTACATCCATAACTGGTCATTGTTTTTATTTTGGCTCAGCCTCTTCATTCTGATTCCTTTAATGGAGAGCAAATGTACATATATTATCATTTTTTATGAGTTCCATTATGTAAGTTTACATGCCAGAAAAAAAAAAAAACCTGGAATAACAACAAAATATAACTAATTATATCTGGTTCCTCTTTTTTTTTTTTACATGATTAAAGGAATGAATGAAGGAGGTTCAAGGCCCTAGGTATTGAAAAACCAGTCCCTCATCTTTCAAATGTAAGTTGAGAACTAAATATTAGTTCCGTGGATAGCCTTTGCCACCAGGAATTTTATTCATGCAAAAATCTCTTGAAAGGAATGAATAGTCTTCAAGATATTTCAACTGTGGTAGAAATAATTCATTGCATTTGAGTAGGTCCCTTCTTCAACTGGGGCTTCCCAGGTGGTGTTAGTGGTAAGGAACCTGCCTATCTGTGGATGAGACATAAGAGACACAAGTTCGATCCCTTGGTCAGGAAAAGCCCCTGGAGGAGATTCCAGGAAGGAGAGCATTGCAACCCACTCCAGTATTTTGTGGTTCAGGAATTGGCTGGTGTAAACTTTAACGGATATGACGCATATGGTGTATCATTAACATATAGATACCCACACAACACCCTAGAGGTAATGTGCTTTTCCTGGCGTGTTGTATACATATATGTTAATGACAATAATGTCATGTGCTTTTTCTGTTCACAATAGAACTCAATGTGGGAGATCTATTTTATGTTCCTCAAGCACCGAGAGCTCAGAGGCCTGGCATGCTGCGGTTCATGGGGTTGCAAAGAGTCGGACACGACAGAGCGACTGAGTGACTGAACTGAGCGACTGAACTGAGCACCAAGAAGTGCAGCAATCAGAGCAGAAAAGCAGGATTGAGGGCAAGGTGGGATTTCTTAATTGTCTTCCATGTGCCAAGCACAATGCTAAACACTTCGTAGCATCTCATTTCACCATTTCGTTCATATTTCCTAAAGGAAACTTTCAGAGAGAAAGTCATTTGCTCAAGGTTACACAACTGTATAGCAGCAGCCTACCTTTCCCATCATTATTTTCATTACCCTGAAACACTTTGCGTTACAGTTATCATGCTTTCTTTTATTGCTCTTTTGCCATTGGTGAGTGCTCGGTAAATATCTACTGGTTAATGAGTCGACAAAGATGAGGAAATTCATTTGTTGAATGCCAAGAATGGGCCAGAAATTAGATGCTGCCATTAAAAGCAAAATAGGATTAGATTCTTTTCTCTTGCTTTTCCTGTAGATCTCCAAAACAGGCACTAAAAATCCAAATGAGGATATGTTTGCCAATTATATCTATATTATCTTTTCCTAATAACTTCAAAACAACTCTTGTATGGGAAGTGACTAAAAATAACCTCAGACAAAAGAAAGGATTTAAAAACCAAATTATTTCCAAGAAAATGAGAATAGTCAGAACATAATTTTCCTCTCACACAGCAGGCACTGGATGCTAGCGATTTTCCCTAGTTCCGCAGAAAACAGGAGACTTGTTATTTCAGGTGACCTTAGTATTACATCAACAGGCTTCAGCAAATAACGTTAATAACAAGAGGTAATGATGACCTTGTTCCCAACAGAGTTCCTTCTTTCCTTCCTATCAGTACATCAGAGTAAGCAACATAATGGAATTTTCTTTTTGTTTTGTTAAACTTTTCCATCTTTACTTAAACAAAGTCTTTGGCTTTAACAGAGTTCCTTCCTTTCTTCCTACCCTTCTGAAAACCTAGAGGGTTTTCCCAGCTGTGATCTTGTGGTTTGCCACAATACTCCAGAACAGCTGTGAAGGCTCCCCAGTTTCAACCTGGTGATCAGTGTGGGCCTGTAGAAGGGAACTGATTCACCCAGCGGCCTATCACTGGTGATCCTCTGACCATGGAACCCAGGAAATCTCCTTTACCCCAATGTCATTGCCAGCAGATCAGTCATTATGCTTCTTGTAATATATTGTCCTTCTGGATTCCAAGAATATCACAGACATTTAGCTTATGTGTGCTCTACAATCTGTAGTAGCTCAGACACTGGGACCCAGTTAGACCTCCTAATCTTCACTCCATTTGCCCTTTGTGTAAACCTATGTCATAGATTTTTGTCTAGTATCTTGTTTTTCTAGGGCTTAGAGGATATCATAGATAGCCAGCCCATGTGAATGCTTGAGATTCACCTAGAGCAGTGGTTTTCAAACTTATGGTCTCAGAAGACATTTGTACTTTTAAAAACTATTGAGGATCCCAAGGAGCTTTAGTTTATATATGGGTTATATTGATCGACACTTACCATATTATTAAGTAAAACTGAGAAAAAAATAAATATTTTAACTTTGGGACTCATCAGCAAATAAAACTCACTGTTTATCCTAACAGTCTTGTCTTATGCATATGTATTATATTTTTCAACTTGCCTTACAAGAAATGCTAAAGAGAACTCTTCAGTTAGAAATAAAAAGATGCTAATTAATATCATAAAAACATATGAACATAGGTGTAAAACTCACTACTAAGGGTAAATATGTGATCAAAGTCAAATTCTCTAACATTGGAATGGTATTGTGTAATTTCACTTACAATTGAAGCATAAAAGCCAATGTGTTAAAAATAATCATGACTACTATAATTTATCATTGGATACATAATATAAAACATAGGTAAATTGTAACATCAATAACCTAAAACATAAGGGGGGGATGGTAAAAGTGTGAAGTTTAGGAGTGCTATCAAAGTTGAGTTCTTATAACCTAAAATAGGATGTTATAAGATATTTTATGAAAGCATTATGGTAACCACACACCAAAAAAAAAAAAAAATACCCTGTAGTAGTTACACAAAAGATAAAGGAGTCAAAGCACAAAGCTAAAAATGCCATTATATCACAAAGAAAGATAACAAGATAAGAAGTAAGGAATAATGGACCTACAAAGCAGACTTTATTTTCTTGGGCTCCAAAATCACTGCAGATGGTGACTGCAGCCATGAAATTAAAAGACCTTGCTCCTTGGGAAAAAAGCTATAACAAATCTAGATAGCATATTAAAAAGCAGAGACATTACTTTGCCAACAAAGGTTAGTATAGTCAAGGCTATGGTTTTTCCAAGTCATGCATGGATGTTAGAGTTGGGCCATAAAGAAGGCTGAGCACCAAAGAATTGATGATTTTGAACTGTAGTGTTGGAGAAGACTCTTGAGAGTCCCTTGGACTGCAAGGAGATCAAACCAGTCAATCCTAAAGGAAATCAATCCTGAATATTCATTGGAAGGCCTGATGCTGAAGCTGAAGTTCCAGTACTTTGGCCACCTGATACAAAAAGCCAACTCATTAGAAAAGACCTTGATGCTGGGGAAGATTGAAGGCAGGAGGAGAAGGGGATAACAGAGGATGAGATGGCTGGATGGCATAACCGACTCGATGGACATGAGTTTGAGCAAGCTCTGGGAGACAGTGATGGACAGGGAAGCCTGGCATGCTACAGTCCATGTGGTTACAAATAGTTGGACACAACTGAGACTAAACAACAACAACAACAACAAGTCTTTAGCTAACAATCATCACTTCAAAGGTAAATGAATTAAATTAACCAATCAAAAACTAGAATGACTGAATACCAGATAACAAAACAGAGTTCAACAATATGCTACATACTAGAGACTCACTTTAGCTTTAAAGACACATGTAGACTGAGAGTAAAGATTCAATCAAATAGTAATCGAAAGAATGTAGGGGCAACTTTAATCAGACAAAACAGGCTTCGAGCTAAAAATGGTGAAAAGAGACAAATAATGTCATTATATAATGATAAAGAGTCAGTCTATCAAGAAGATATAACAATTGTAAATATTTGTCCCCAATATCATAGCACCATAGTATATAAAACAAACTCTAATGAAATGGAAGGGGCTTCCCTACTATCTCAGATGGTAAAGAATCTGCCTGCAATGCGGGAGTCTTGGGTTTGATCCCTGGGTCGGGAAGATCCCCTGGAGGAGGGCATGGCAACCCACTCCAATCTTCTGCCTGGAGAATTCCATGGACAGAGGAGCCTGGCAGATTATGGTCCATAGGGTCACAGAGAGTTGTGTATGAGTGAAACTGAAGGGACTTAGCATGCACTACAAAATAAAAACGGAAACAAACGGCAATGCAATGACAGAGACTTTAATAGCCAAACTCCGGACAATGGATAGATCATCCAGACAGAAAATCAATAAGGAAACAACTGATTTGAACAACACTGAAGACTAGAGGTCCACAATCCCTGGGTCAAGACCCAGTACAGGTACAGGTCCATGGCCTCTTAGGAACTGGGCTTCACAGAGGAGTTGAATGGCAGACTAGAGAGGGAGTTCAGTTCAGCTGCTCAGTCGTGTCTGACTCTGCAACCCCATGGACTGCAGCCGCCAGGCCTCCATGTCCATCACCAACTCCCGGAGTTTACCCAAACTCATATGCATTGAGTCAGTGATGCTATTCAACCATCTCATCCTCTGTCGTCCCCTTTTCCTCCTGCCTTCAATCTTTCCCAGCATTGGGGTCTTTTCAAATGAGTCAGCTCTGGCCAAAGTATTGAAGTTTCAGCTTCAACATCAGTCCTCCCAGTGAACACTCAGGACTGATCTCCTTCAGGATGGACAGGTTGGATCTCCTTGCAGTGAGAAGCTCCATCTATATTTATAGTCACTTCCCATCACTTGCATTACCACCTGAGCTCCGCCTCCTGTCAGATGAGCTGTGGCATTAGATTCACATAGGAGTGTGAACCCCAGTCCTAAAGTCAAGGTGGAATATTTTGAGATTGCCACAAAATAGAAATAAAGTGTACAATAAATGTAATGTGCTTGAATCATCCTGAAAACATCCCCACTCCTGCCCTAGTCCATGGAAATGTTGTATTCCATGAAACCAGCCCCTGGTGCCAGAAAAGTTGGGGATTGTTGCTATAGACAAATACTACCAGCAGACGTATATAGAACATTTTATCCAACAACAGCAGAATACACAGACTTATCACACTCACATGTAATATTTGCTAGATATATGTTATCCTACAAAATAAGTCTTAGAAAATTTTAGAAAGATTGAAATCATACCAAGAATATTTTTCTGACCACAATGGTATGAAACCAGAAATCAATAACAGTAGAACTGGGAAATTCACAAATACATGGAAATTAAACAACACTCTCCTGAACAACCAATGTACTAGCCAAGAAAAAAAAAAAGAGGACCGAAATAATAAAACAAAATTATCAATCAAAATTCAGACATTATGACTGACACCACAAAAGTATTGGGTTGGCCAAACAGCCTCTTCAATTTTAAGTAAATATAAAATACATATATTCACCCAGCACTTTATTGAAAAATGTATTTACCATTTTGCTACACTACCTTCTGCCAGTTTTCAGGCAACTTCATAATTCTTCCCAAAACTTTTTGCCTTTTTGAGCAAAGAACTGTTCCAAGCACCTTTTGCAGTCTTCCAGGGAACTGGAATTTTTTTTTTTTCTATTCAGAGAATTTTTTAAAGAAAAAAATAAATGGACATCTGAAGGTGCAATGTCTGGTGAATATGGCAGAGGAATCAGAACTGCCAGCCAAGTTTTTTCACAGCCAAGTTTGTAACAGTTTTTTCCTGGTCATCAAAGAAACATAGTTTTGTGGTATCCTGATGGAAGATTATTCATTTACTGTTGACTAATCCCAGATATTTTCCATAGAGTGCTGCTTTCAGTTGGTCTAATTGGGAGTAGTACTTGTTGGAATTAACTCTTTAGTTTTCTGGAAGTAGCTCATAATAGAAGATTCCCTTCCAATCCCACCATATACACAACATCATCTTCTTTGAATTAAAACCTTGGCCTTTGGTATGGTTGGTGGGGGGTTCATTTTGCTTGCCTCAAGGTCTCTTCTGTTCCATATTATTGTACAATATTCACTTTTCATCTCCTGTCACAATTTGTTTTAAAAACGGAATGTTTTCACTGTGTTTAATGAAGCATTTCATTATGCATGTGGAAATATGGTCCAGAAGGCTTTTATCACTTAACTTATGTGGATCCAAACACCAAAGTGATTAGTGTAGTCAAACTTGTGCAAATGGTTTTCAATGCTTGATTTGGAAATTTTGAGTATGTTGGCTATCTCCTGCATGGTATAATGCTGATTGTCCTCAATTAATGTCTTGATTTGAATGCTATCAACTTCAACTAGTCTACCCGACTATGGAGCATTGTCCAATGAGAAATCTCCAACACAAAACTTTTAAAACCACTTTTGACATGTTCAATCAGTCACAGGACCTTCTCTGTACATCACAAATCTTGTTTTCCATTTCAGTTGTGTTTTTACCATTCTTGAAATAATAAAGCATGATATGATGAACATGTTGCTTTTCTCTTCCATCTTCAATTTTAAAATGGCTACACAAAAATTCACCAGTTTTGACAAGTTGCTTTTTTAATGCATGCTGATATGACAGCTGTCACAATACAATCTAACAAAATTGTTTCAAATGAAGTTAAAGACAACTAAGTACTACTGGAGCCACCTTACAGAAAAAAATGAACAAACTTTTTGACAACCCAATGCAAATGGTAATAAGAGACTACTACGAACAACTATACTCCAACAAACTAGACAACCTAGAAGAAATGGGTAAATTCCTAGAAGCATACAACCTACCAAGACTGAATTGGGAAGAAAGAGAAAATCTGAACTGACCAATAACAAGAACATTAAATCATTTCAAAGAAAAGCCCTGGACCAGGTATCTTCCCTGATGAATTCTACCAAACATTTAAAGAGGAATGAATGCCCATTGATCTCAAACTCTTTCAAAAAATTGAAGAGGAGAGAAGAAATTTATGAGGCCAGCATTACCCTGATACCAAAGCCAGATATGGACATTACAGGAAAAGAAAACTAAATGTCAATATCCATAAAGAATATAGATGCAACGATTCTCAACAAAATACTAGCAAGCCAAATTCAGCAACACATTAAAAGGATCATTCATCATGATGAGCTTGGATTCATCCCTGGGAAACAAGGATGAGTCAACATGTGCAAATCAATAAAGTGATATGCGACATTGGCAGAATGAATGATAAAGGTCATATGATCATAATAGACACAGAAAAAGCCTTTGAAAAAAATTCAATATCTCTTTCTGATAACAACTCTCAATAAATCAATATAGAAAAATCATTTGTTATTGTTGTTGTTGGTTAGTCACTGTATCTACACATAAAAAGAACATATATGACAAACCCACAGTTAACATCATATTTAACACTGAAAGGTTGAAACCTTTTCCTCTAAGATTAGTACAAGACACTCTTACTAATCCTATTCAACATAGCCTTGGAATTTCTAGCCAGAGCAATCAGGCAAGATAAAGAAACAAATGGCATCATAATCGTCTCTATTTTCAGAGGATATAATTTTTATACAGAAAAGCCTAAAGAATCCATGAAAAATTGTTATACCTAATCAATAGCAAACGCCCTCTTCCAACAACACAAGAGAAGACTCTACACATGGACATCACCAGATGGTCAACACCAAAATCAGATTGATTATATTCTTTGCAGCCAAAGATGGAGAAGCTCTATACAGTCAGCAAAAACAAGACCGGGAGCTGACTGTGGCTCAGATCATGAGCTCCTTATTGCCAAATTCAGACTTAAATTGAAGAAAGTAGGGAAAACCACTAGACCATTCAGGTATGACCTAAATCAAATCCCTTATGATTATACAGTGGAAGTGAGAAATAGATTTAAGGGTCTAGATCTGGTAGATAGAGTGCCTGATGAACTATGGAATGAGGTTCGTGACATTGTACAGGAGACAGGGATCAAGACCATCCCCATGGAAAAGAAATGCAAAAAAGAAAAATGGCTGTCTGGGGAGGCCTTACAAATAGCTGTGAAAGGAAGAGAAGTGAAAAGCAAAGGAGAAAAGGAGAGATATAAGCATCTGAATGCAGAGTTCCAAAGAATAGTAAGAAGAGATAAGAAAGCCTTCTTCAGTGATCAATGCAAAGAAATAGAGGAAAACAACAGAATGGGAAAGACTAGAGATGTCTTCAAGAAAATCAGGATACCAAGGGAACATTTCATGCAAAGATGGGCTCAATAAAGGACAGAAATGGTCTGGACCTAACAGAAGCAGAAGATATTAAGAAGTGGCAAGAATACACAGAAGAACTGTTCAAAAAAGATCAGTGACATTGTACAGGAGACAGGGATCAAGACCATCCCCATGGCAAAGAAATGCATAAAAGCAAAATGGCTGTCTGGGGAAGCCTTACAAATAGCCTTATAAATAGCTGTGAAAAGAAGAGATTTTGGGCTAAACACTCCCCAAAGGCCACCATTGGAGATTCTGCTTGGCCATGAAACTTTTAAAGGGAAAGAAGGAAGGAATCTCAGTCAATCATTGAAATGGGGGCACAGAGTCATCAACTTCTTCTTATCTTCCTGTACACTTCATCTTGTCCACACAGTTTGGTTACACAGTGTGTTCACGAGATTACTGAAAGGAGAAGCTAAGGAAGAGATCTGATCATCTCTTAATTACTTATTCTTCATTTCCACTTCTTTGATCTGTGGCAAGGACCGACAAGTTAGGCAAGGTACTGTGTGATTAAAAGATCTGAAAGATATGCATGGACTGGAGAAGAGTAGAGCATGGGGGTGCCTGGTTTAAAATTAGTTACAATGTGTTAGTCACTCAGTCCTGTCTGACTCTTTGTGACCCCACAGACTAGCCTGCCAGATCCTCTGTCCATGGAATTCTCCAGGCAAGAATACTGGAGTGTCTTCTCCAGGGATCAACCCGGGTCTCCTGCATTGCAGGCAGATTCTTTGCCACCTGAGCCACCAGGGAGGCCCACTTACAATGTAGCTTTGCTAAAAGGGGCCTCCTGCTGAGGGCAGTCTCCTGGAAAGTGCTGCTTACAATGGTAGACACATTAATGTCTGTCTGCCCTCACACAGATACCTCATGTATGGTGCAAAGATCCCACTTAAACTTTGCAGGGAAATCAGACTCTAGTCACCAGAAGGCTCCAACATTGCCAATTTAAAATGTGTGTTGTTTCAAGATGGATGCTCAGCATAGTTTTTGCAGAGTTCAATCATAGTCTTTGCAGACTGTGGTGATTTTCTTTCTTTCTTCACTCCAGCCTAAGTGATTTGGCTGGAGGTAATTGCCTATTCTTTTTCTTTTTCAGAACAGATGTCATGTACTTGGTTCATAACCCTGCTTCTAACTTATTATTAGCAAAACATTATTATTTGCCAGGCTGTGACTATGTGTATCCTTGACTCAAGAATTGAGAGCATCAGAATTCAACAGATATTAAAGGCTATGGGGGGTTATGTTAATGACAGAATATGCTGCTAAGGATTATGTCAGCCTGAGACAAAGTAAAGGAAAACCTAGCCAGAACTGAGGGCATTAACCATTAAAAGGAAGGTGTCTTATTCCATCTGGGCAGCTATGAGAGAAATATCATAGGGAATTCCCTGGCAGTCCCATGGTTAAGTCTACATGCTTCCACTGCAGAGGGCATAGGTTCAGTCCCTGGTCAGGGAACTAAGATCCCACATGCTAAAAGGTGAAGTCAAATAAATAAATATATATATATATATATATATATTTATATTTATATTTATATTTATACTTATAAATAAGAAAGAAAAGTATAATAAGCTAGGAGGTTTGTAAAGAGCAGACATCTATTGCTTACTGTTCTGAGGCCCCTCTTCCAGTTGCAGAGTGCTGATTTCTGATTGTGTCCTCACATGGGTGCTTTCTTAGGCCTCTTTGGGCAGAGCACTGGTCCTATTTATGAAGACTCTGCCCTCATGAGTTCATCGCATCCCAAAGGCCCCCACCTCTTGATATCATTGCCTTGGAGGTGAGATTCCAACATATGAATTTTAGGCGGACACAAACATTTAGACCATAGCAGAAAGGGTAACATGATACTTTAAAAGTATAGTAAAGACTTAGCTTTGATGCAGATTATAAGGGAAACCAAGTAGGACTTTTAAAAATAATAATTCTGTGCTCAGAATGTTGAGAGACATACTGAATGATAGACCCTAAAGATATCTACATCCTAATCCTGGAAGCTGTGAATGTTACTTTTTATGGCAAAAGGGACTTTGCAGCTGTGTTTAAATAAGAAATTTGAGATAGAGAGATTATCTGGGTGAGCTCTACATGTAATCTCAAGGGCCTTAAAAGAGGGAGTCAGAGGAGACCTCCTACACAAATCAGAGGGTGTAATGATAGAGCGAGAGATAGGGTGATGTGCTCTGAAGCTGGAAGAGAGGGTTCCAAGCTAAAGAATACAGGTGACCACTAAAAGCAAAAAAAAGGCCAAGAAACAATTTCTTTTCCCAGGAAGAAACCAAGCCGCTGACACCTTGACTTAAGCCCAGTGAAACCGATTTCAGACTTCTGACCTCTGTAACTATAAGGGAATAAGTTTGTGTCATTTTAAGTCACCGGTTTTGTGGTAACTGTTTTACAACACCAACAGGAAACTAGTACACCTATCTTTATGTACCTTCTCAAGTGATTAAAGTTTGAAAATCCTGGAGACTGATCAAAGGAAACTATAATTACCGCAATCCCCAAAGAACAAGTGGAAAATTCTAATCATGAACATAAGGTATGCAAGTGAATTAAGAGGCTTCTGCCTGAAAAGAAAATGTAAGATTTTTTAATACCTGGAAGAGGAAGACATAAAGGTTATACAAATTTTGTGACAAAAGGAGAACAGAGAAACAGCAGTAGAATCAGAATATTTCAGAAGGAAAGTCACCTTAAAGGCCATCCTATCCATCCTCCCATATTGTGGTGGAATGAATCTGGACTCGCAGAACTTCAGGAAACAATCCGGAGTCACAGAGCAGGGCCCCAGCAAACTGGGACTATACCTTTGCTTCTTGACCCCAGATTCCTCCAGGGATTTTTCTCCCACTCCATTATATTTAAAACTTCTGAAATAATCTGTAATGAAAAGAGAAATGAAATGCTGTAGATAAGATCAGGTGCATAAGGCCTCAGTAATAGGTGCTCAGCTCATTCTTCATTATGACTTTATCATCAGGGCTGAAAGACAGAGTGGAGGGCATTATTGCTATTTGCAAATGCTAGTGAATCCAGGTACAGAGTTTACAGTTTTACTGCTATGGAAAAAAAGAGATAACGGTTTCAATTAGAAAGTGAAAGTGAAGTTGCTCAGTCGTGTCTGACTCTTTGCGACCCCATGACTGTAGCCTACCAGGCTCCTCGGTCCATGGGATTTTCCAGGCAAGAATACTGGAGTGGGGTGCCATTTCCTTCTCCAGGGGATCTTTCCGACCCAGGGATCGTACCCAGGTCTCCCTCATTGTAGGCAGACACTTTACCGTCTGAGCTACCTGGAAAGCCCAGTTTCAATTTAGCATTTTAAAATGTAGAATTACTGAGAGAAAACATTTTGGTTACTCTGGTAGCCATAATCTGAGCTCTTCTCAGAGATGCAGACTGACACGCTTGTTCCCTCTCTCCTGACCTGAAAATGTCGTCGAGGTGAAATTTCTCATTTTGAGGGGGTTCCCCAGCGTGTTAAAAATAGAAATGAAGAAGGAGAGGGAGGGGAGGGCAGAGTAGGAAGAGGGGGAAAGAGAGGGGAGAGGAGAGGGGGAGGGAGACAGCAGCGCCGGCAGCAGAAGGAGAAAGAAAAGGAGGGAAGGAGTGGGCTTCCCTGGCAGGTCAGTGGGTAAGACTCTGCACTTCGCTTGCATGGGGCGCGGGTTCAGTCCCTCTGGTCAGGGAACTAAGATCCTGCATGTTGCGGTGGCCAAGAAAAAAGAGGCAGGGAGAACCTGTGAGGGGTGGGGATTACCTACGTTCCTCTCCAGCATGTTTGGACCCGCACTCTGGGAGACATCCAGGAAGAAGACCCTTGGGGCTTCTCTCCAGCGGGGAGATGGGCAGTAGATGAGAGGCCTGTTAAGAGAAGGTCCACACTAAGTGCCCTCTCCTCTCCCACCCACCTGCATGTTGCATTGTACCAGGATCAGCATCTTCCAGCTGTCTTGGCCTTTTCCAGTTGGCTCAATAATTTTCCAAGTTTTTCAAAGAACTTCTTGACTTGAGCAAATTGCAGCTGCACAGTTAGCTTTGACTCTGTCTCGTGTTTCACAGGCACAAGCCTCCATTTCTCACGAATCCTCAACTGTTTCAGCATTTTCCACCTCTGACTAAGGTGTTGCCCTTTCTTCTTCCTGCGGTGGAAAAAGCGAATGGATTCCAGGCATGTATAGGCAGGCTGGGTTAATCTCTGATACATGTCTCTTTCTAGCTACTGAACATCCGCAAACTTGGGATTTGGAATTCAAGCAGGACCCCAATAAAAACAACACTTCCCTTTTCTGTTTGAGTTTTGATCCGCTGAGAATTGAAACCAAGTGGCAAGCAGATGGGTGTCAACATGGAACCTATGTTCTGGACAAAGATTATGCAGAAGAATCTGGCTTATATCTGCTGGCCAGTAGATTACCTTTCATTGACTCTCAGGATGTGTATATTTACCCACCCTCCATCACAGTGGTGCTGGGTCCAGGATGACCTCCTCCCACTGGGGCAGACCCTGGTCTTGGAGATACAGGATAAAAACTGCTTGGGCACAGTGATCCTCAGGAAAGAGAAGGAAGAGGGGCTGACCTAGACAGGCCCGGCATCTCCTCCCTGCTTCTCAAATAGACTGCGTCACTTCCTCTCCCCAGGGGAAGATTGAGAGGGGAGAGGGGCTTAACAACCCAGGATTGTATCCATTGGTGCTTCCTGTATGTAAAAGGAAGTATCAGAAGTCAAATCCTTGAGCTTATCAAAGTGTGTATGTGTGTGTGTGTGTGTGTGTGTGTGTGTGTGTGTGTCTATGTGACGCGCGCATGTGTGGATGCTCAGTCACGTCTGACTCTTTGCAACCCTATGGACTAGTCCACCAGGCTCCTCTGTCCATGGTATTTTACTGGTAAGAAGACTGGAGTGGGTTGCCATGCCCTCCTGCAGGGGATCTTCCCTAACCAGGGACTGAACCCGGGATTTGTCTCTTGTATCATCAGCACTGGCAGGCAGGTTCTCCACCAGTAGGCCCTTTCTTTTTGTTTTTAAGGTGGGGTTAAAAGTTATGGCCAACTTAGATATCATATTCAAAAGCAGAGACATTACTTTGCCGACTAAGGTTCGTCTAGTCAAGGCTATGGTTTTTCCTGTGGTCATGTATGGATGTGAGAGTTGGACTGTGAAGAAGGCTGAGCACTGAAGAATGATGCTTTTGAACGGTGGTGTTGGAGAAGATTCTTGAGAGTCCCTTGGACTGCAAGGAGATCCAACCAGTCCATTCTGAAGGAGATCAGCCCTGGGATTTCTTTGGAAGGAATGATGCTAAAGCTGAAACTACAGTACTTTGGCCACCTCATGCGAAGGGTTGACTCATTGGAAAAGACTCTGATGCTGAGAGGGATTGGGGGCAGGAGGAGAAGGGGACGACCGAGGATGAGATGGCTGGATGGCATCACTGACTCGATGGATGTGAGTCTGGGTGAACTCTGGGAGTTGGTGATGGACAGGGAGGCCTGGTGTGCTGTGATTCATGGGGTCACAAAGAGTCGGACACGACTGAGCGACTGAACTGAACTGAACTGAATACTCATCTCATGTTAACCTGATGACAATGATGAGGGGTCTAGAGAAGACTGTACATCCAAATGCCTGGAAAATTGTGATCTGCCTGTCTCGCTCCCTCCCCTTATTCTCTCCTCATGTCTTCCTTCAATCCCTGTCTCCCTCCCTCTCTGTTTAGAGGAAATTATTTGAGAAACAAATCTATCCTATTTGTTTTAACTGCTTGAAAATGTTTCCTACAAGTGGATTTCTGCTCTGGCAACAGTACCATTTTTCTTTCACCTGTCTTTCCCTTAGCAAGTCACAAGAAAGGGAGAAAGGGCTATGTGTGTCTATAGTCAGATGTTATCTGTAAGTTGAGATACTCCTCTTGCAATACTACTGATAATTACTCTGTTCAAAGTGTAACATGAAAGTAATATGAGAAGTAGGGCTACATAAAACTTCCAGTAAATTTAAGATAGTGTTTGGAGGCAGCAAAATCGCATTTTATTTTACTATACAAAAAGGCTGGTTTCCTGCAGTGAGAAGCTCATATAGGATTCAAGGTGAGGATGTGTGTTCATGAAAGAATCTTGAGGAAGATACAATGGTTATGTATTCGCCTTTTGGGCAAATATTTTGGAGATGAGATTTGTCAGCCCTCTGTCATTTCCCAGAATAATGCCTCTGGATGTTTTCTTGCTTTGTGTCCCCTGAACGGCACCTGTTTTTGGTGTGTGGGTTTTATAGCACAGATGCAGAGATAAACAGATATACTGTTCCAGCCTCCAGAGGTGGTTCTTTTCCCAGCTTAGTGCTGAAACTATCATGTGATAAACAGATGTGACACTGAATGCAAGACAGAGAATTCACATATAAAAATAAATATCATGATAATCACTAATGAAATGTTGAAAAATATCACCATAAGCCTGCATCATCCATCCAGTCACTGAGGACCAGTGCTGCCAGATTTTAGGTTCAATGCAGCAGCTGGTCCTTGGCAAGTCAGCCAGCACATGTTCCTGCAAGTTATCTTGCTTACTGCTTAACAGTGTATTGACCAGAGATGTGTTGGTACATCCTTTGTTACCTGAATGTTATTTTGACTGGAGACGTTTCAATATTCACTTACCTAACAAATTGCTGGCCACGGGCATTAGTTTCTGCAAAAATCCCCTGGTCAATAATGTGTTAATTGCGTAACTTCAAAGAAGAATCTGCGACACTATATACCTATGTGGGTTTAGCTGGCTTTGGCATAATCATCAACAATTCAGTCACTATACTCTCGCATTTCACAAGCAAACAGCATCTGGAAGCTCTTGCTGAGTGGCACAACGCCCCTC
>SJXQ01001991.1:29101-54367 GCA_006408695.1 Aepyceros melampus
TGATAGGGCCCTGATCTAGATCTGCATGGCTTCTAGCTCTTCATTTTTGAAGCAGATAACACGTTCTAGTTGAGAACACTCCCTTAAAACCAACTCCCCGAGAAAGTAGCTGCCCAGAAATAGCAGTATTGACATTTTCTTTTTCAGTATCACTGTGGGCCTAATCTTTGCTAATGATTGTGGTATTTACCTGTCAACTTGTACATTTATTTATATAAATATCATTATTTAAATAAGTGGCTATTGAGTGCCTACTGCATGCAATAGGCATTATTCTGGGCCCTGGGCATAGAGAATTGAAAAGGGAATAAGAAAGATTCATGTTTTTATACAACTTGGAGCCTTCAGATGTGGAAAAGAGTCAGTGAGCCAGAAATTATATGCACACATGCTTAAATATGTGTCCTGTTCCCAGCAATCCTGTGATGTAGATGCGGTGATCATCTGAGTTTTAGGTGAGGAGATTGAGGTCCTTGCAGATCAAGCATTCATAGGAGTCATTAATTACAGGTGCTGTGGCTCCAGACAGTATTTCCTTCACTTCCACATGGAAAACTAAAATGAAGCCATAGCTGCCGAGTGGCTGCTTTCAATAGAGAGGTCTCAGCAGGCCTCTCTGTCTGAAGAGATGACTATAAACTGAGGTCTGAATAATAAGAAGTCAGTGGGGGCAAAGATGGGCCCAAAGAAGAGCGGGTTCTAAGGCTGTAAGGCACAAGTAAGTATGGCATGAGAGAGCATCCCCAAGAAGACGAGTGTGGCTGGCAAGTCGGAGGAAAAAGCTGCCCAAGGAGATAGCGATGCAGAAGCTGAGTCAGGTGGGGCTGTCAGTCAAGAAGAGAAGTGAGTGTGAATGTGGATGACTGTAAAAGACTGCAATGTCAGAGTGCAAATCAACTTTAGAACACAAAAACCTTTCATTTACTGTTGATTATTCCTTCAGTTTTCCTTCTTTGGCTAATGACCATGAAGTCAGCACCAGTTAGAAAGAAAAGGAAATACAGGCACATCAAAATGAGGGATTTTAAAACTGGCCCCTAGATTGATACAGAAAAATGTCACGCTTCAGTAATGTCTGCTTCTGTGTCATCTTATGTATAGAGAAGTTAGTTATCTAAGTAATCAAATTAGAAAATGGTTGGACCTTCCAGGGAATGGTGTTAGAGCTTCCACAAGAGCAGTGTCCACATTTGCTTTGTATCATTCACTTTTTATGTTCAATTCTACAGCACATATTTTTCTCACATCTGGATGTTTTCAGAATTGGTTTGCATCTTACAGGCAAGATACCAAAATAACTGTCAGGGTCTTTCACAAGTTGCAGTTTCTGCATTTTGCTGGAAAAGGACAAAATGGAAATTGAGCTGCTTATCATTTCAACAGAAGCCAGGATCAGTGAAATAGACATTTCCAGTGTATCCACGACTCCTGAGGAAGAAGTTAGACCTTTAAGGACATTCTGCCTGTTTCTTTCCTATGCTCTAGTTCCATCTGATTCACAGAAGTTAACTCAGGGGGGAGACGGTGTTCCTCAAGTTAAGTCCTTGGACTCCATGCTTTCAATAAACACTTGACCTTGTATGTTTCAGAACCATAGATGGCCCCTCGGTATTGGCCATGCCCTTCCTCTGATGTGTCCCTCACATTGGTCTCCTGAAATGCCTTGATGTCAGTTACATGGAACTTTAGTTCAAATGCCTCATTATCTTTTTCAAAATTAAAAGATGCATAGCATGTCACAAGTCTGCTGGGAGTATGGTCATGGTACAGAATGTAGGAACAGAATATTATGTTACATGCTTTTCTGTAGTTCTCTGCAGTTCCTATTTCTAGACTGTGAACTAACTCACCCTGTCTGTCTCTATCAGGTATCACAACAGCACTAGCATTTTCTCCATGCTTCCTAAGACTCAAACACTACATTAAGTTCTTCATGTGGATGTCTTGAGTAAATCCCACAACACCCCTGGATGACAGGTATTGACATTAGCATCTCCATTTTATAGATAAACAAACTGAATCCCAGAGAGAATGAGAAACGGCAAGCTAGGATTTGAATCTAGACAATCCTACTCATATGTGTGCCCTTGTCTTTTGCTCCTGTACTTAGAGATACTGAGAGAAAGAAGATTCACTGTGTCCAAGTCTCTTCATCTAACGCTTACCAAGACTACAGCATAAGCTCCTGGAGGCAGGAATTTTATCTTATGATTTTTCTGTACCCAGCCCAGCCCCTGACTCAAAGTCTCTGCATGATAATTATTGGTGGATGGATTATCCTTGTTCAAGTATAGGAAACCTCATCAGACTGACCTGAAAGTATTAGCTCGCCTACAAGTTAGTATCATTTTCCTTTCTCTTTGGTGATGGTGGATTTGTCTTCTACTGTTTTAATAAATGACGTGTGATGTCTTAGAACTCTTGTATATCAGAGTCCTGGCAGGAAATAGATGATTCATTCAAGCAATTGAGGAGTGTGGTAAAGAGGCTGTTTGGAGTGGAGGGACACAGCAGAGGCCAGTGCACTCGCGCAGGCTGGTGGCTTCAGAAATGTCGTCACCCCTCCAGTTGAAAAGGCAAAGGTGGTGGGCAGTCCTGAACTCCAGGGAGAGAGCTGGATGGTGAAGACCATCTGGCAAGAGCTGGTAGAAAACCCCCCACAGCAGCCAGCAGGAGGGGCAGGAGAGTAAACCTTGGCTTTTCCCTTCTCCCACGTCCGTCTCCTACCATCCCTCTCTCCTATTGACTGAAGGTAACCGGACACAGATATGCAGAAGGATGAGGGTGTGCCTGAGGGAGTCGGCGGACGATATTCATTATAACTTGTTAGAAAAGCCAAGAGCATAGTGATGGAAAAACTTTTCACGTATTGAGACCTGGGGAAGTCATTCTGGCTTCTGCCTGATTTGGCTTGAGCTTTGTGCTAGCTAGAACAGCCTGTCTTATGCCCTATCAGGCATGCATTTTATATCTGCTTTAACCATTAAAGGAAAGAATGCATTTGAAAATCAAAGTGAAGTAACTGCAATTCAGGCATTCGGATGGAGCCAGTGGCCATTGTGGATGGATCTCAGACAAGTTCCTGCATCACTGAGAACTCGAATTTTCTGAACTGGATCAAACTCAAAGACACCACCAGTTGTTCTCAAAACAGTGTTTGCTAGCAGCTGTTGACTGCAGCTTTATGGTCTTAAGGTCTCCCCTTGTATTAATAACTATGCAGCCGTTTCGGACCCCAACTAGCTCTTGCTTAACAAGCACCCTTTTTTCTTGCCAGCTTCAATCTTAATTCTTGGCAAGCAACTTGTCTAATTTTGTGGGTTTTGTCTTTATAAGCCTTTCCTATTTTGTAGTCCAGCAGAACACAATTCAAGTGCTTCTTGTATCTGTGTCTCCCAGACTATCACCCTCAGTTTGGATCAAGTAAAATTCTTTTCTTTTCTTATTGTAGATCATTTATTGATTATTTGCACCAACAGTAGCCTGTGTGGTTCAAAACAGTATTGATTACCTAGCATAGTTCTTACTTGCTCCATACAATATTCGTTCATTCAACACCTGGTTGTTGATGGTCACATATGTGCTAGGCCAAGTATATAAATTGAGCCAGATTCTTTCAGTCTTTAAAGTGCAACTTTAGAGAATCTTGGAAATTCTCTATCTTGGAATGTTCACTCTTCAAAGATGCTTAAGCAATAATAGAATGTATCATCAACTCCAGGGACCTAATACAAAACTGAAGAAATTTATACATGGGGAGTGTGGAATAACTGTAAAATTTTTCACACACAATTTCCTCAGAGACTGCTGAATCCTGTCCTCATGGACATTTTTCTCTATAGTTTTTAGATAGTAATATTTAATATCATCTTTACCTCATACTGTTGGAAATATTTAACATCATCTTTATTTCATACTGTTGGAATAACATTTGTTTTTACGCTAATAAGTATGAGTTCTGAAGTCATTAGGTCTTATCTCTTTTCACAGTAGTCAAATAGATGGTGTTAATCGCTACTGCCTGGTTTCAGATTGTAGAAGAGCTGTCTGCACACTGAAATTACTAATTATGATAATGAGGAAGCAGAATAAATAAGTGAATACATTTGCTTAGAAAAATGAGCAAATATTAAGCAAAATTAGGACCATTTACAAGCAATGCCCCCTTTTTTTGGTTGTTACTTTGACAGGCAATTTGAATATCCTAAGAAACTGTTATGAACAATTAGTTAGCCAATTAGCTAGAACTACAAGCAGTTTATAATGTAAGTGCCATAGAGGCATTGTACTAGCATTTCAGCATGGCTTATGATCACAGTTATTTTGCCCATTTCACTTCCTGTGAAAATAATAAAATAATAAAATCAGCATATTCTTTGCTGAGCCTGTTAGATACAAAAAAGTGTATTCCATTTTTACGTCTTCTCTGCAAGCTGTGTACTGACACATCTTGAAGGGAGGGGCGATCACAGAAGTTGATAGAGTTTCAGACTAAAGGCTATTACTTGAAAAGCCTCAGAGGGCAGCACTCTTCACACAAAGGCTGAATTGGCTTCTGGGATGAGGGTTGTGCTTTGGATGAGAGTTCCGGGAGCCCAGGACATGTTCTTTGCTAGGCCACCAACCCTTGTGCCTGCAGCAAGACTCTTGCTTTTCTGAACCTTCATCTATTTGGTTGTGAAATCATTGTGCTAATTTTCAACAGTCACCAAGTCACTTTCCAGTAAGTCTCATAATTTTTTGCTCACCAAAATTACAAAGTGGTCTTAGAGTACATTTTTAAAGTTCTCTAAATAAAGCACATTTAAAACAATGCTTTAATTTCCCCAGCCTTCAATGATAAATACCATGAATATTGACCAAAGTGTGGAATTGCTGACTCTTGAGAGTCCCTTGGACTGCAAAGAGATACAACCAGTCCATCCTAAAGGAGATCAGTCCTGGGTGTTCTTTGGAAGGACTGATGCTAAAGCTGAAGCTCCAGTACTTTGGCCACCTCATGCGAAGAGTTGACTCATTGGAAAAGACCCTGATGCTGGGAGGGATTGGGGGACAGGAGGAGAAGGGAACGACAGAGGATGAGATGGCTGGATGGCATCACTGACTCGATGACGTGAGTTTGAGTGAACTCCGGGAGTTGGTGATGGTTAGGGAGGCCTGGCATGCTGCAATTCATGGGATCGCAAAGAGTCGGACACAACTGAGCAACTGAACTGAACTGAACTGACTGAAAAATTCATGGGCTATCCATATGTTCCTCTGTTACGTTGGTGGCATTTCTCATTAGGATAAGTAAGGCCTGTGTTCTATATGGAAATGAGGAGGGAAAGTGATGGAAACCCCTGGATGTTAAATTTCTGCTCTGTTTCAAAGCTATGAAAGTTAAAGAATGAATAGGAGGCAATCAAAGACCATAGGTTGATTACTAATTATTAAATTGACTTAAGTCAGTATAAATGGACATGATTATCCAAATATCAGACTTCAGTGAACCCCAGACCACTAACGGAGATACATCTGAACATTCACAATAGTTGCTAGAAAATACTTGCATTAAAGTGGCCTCACAGGTGGCTCAGTGGTAAAGAAATTGCCTGTAATGCAGGAGCCACAGGAGACGCGGATTTGATTCCTGAGTCAGAAAGATCCACTGGAGGAGGGCATGGCAACCCACTCCAGTATTCTTGCCTCAAGAATCCCATGGACAGAGGAGCCTGGTGGGCTGCAGTCCATAGTCACAGAGTCAGACGCAACTGAAGCAACTTAGCACATGTGCATGCACGCACTTGCATTAAAGGAATGCACTTTTGTCTGTCCTTACTCAGCATTTATTGGCTCTAATTTAGCCTGGTATTCTCAGTGTAACCTGCACTTTCACCTGAAATGTTATAGACTAGGTTATACGATTCTCAGACCAAGACATAAATAAACTAGGAGTGAGGCAAAGGGAATGGCGCCCCACTCCAGTACTCTTGCCTGGAAAATCCCATGGACGAGGAGCCTGGTGGGCTGCAGTCCATGGGGTCGCAAAGAGTCGGACACGACTGAGCAACTTCACTTTCACTTTTCACTTTCATGCATTGGAGAAGGAAATGGCAACCCACTCCAGTGTTCTTGCCTGGAGAATCCCAGGACGTCAGAGCCTGGTGGGCTGCTGTCTGTGGGGTCGCACAGAGTCGGTCACAACTGAAGTGACTTAGCAGCAGCAGCAGGAGCAGCAGCAGAGGCAAAAGGAGACACTTAGAAACACACATAATAAAGGCAAGGGAAGTGAGGTTTCAGAGCTGGATCTGAGGAATAGATAAATAGAAAGTAGACAAAAAATTGTATCATTGAAACTAAGACTAATATTCATAATAAAGTAATTGTATCTTTAGTGATATATTGAGTTATTTGCACCAGCATTTATTTAAGAGTGGATAACATTATCTCTAAAGGTCTTCATCAAAATGGTTAATTTTTCTTTTAAGTTTTCATGCTGAAAGAGGTTTTATATATATATATATAATTTATTTGAAAGAATGGAAGTCCAGCTAATGGTAGATAAACATCAGGATCCCAATAGGAAACAGATGGCACACACAAACTAGGATAATTTTCAATGGCTTATTAATAAAGGGACTAAAGGAGATCAGTCCCGGGTGTTCTTTGGAAGGAATGATGCTAAAGCTGAAACTCCAATACTTTGGCCATCTCATGCAAAGAGTTGACTCATTGGAAAAGACTCTGATGCTGGGTGGGATTAGGGGCAGAAGGAGAAGGGGATGACAGAGGATGAGATGACTGGATGGCATCACCGACTTGACGGATGTGAGTTTGAGTGAACTCTGGGAGTTGGTGATAGACAGGGAGACCTGGCGTGCTGAGATTCATGGGGTTGCAAAGAGTCAGACACGACTGAGCGACTGAACCGAACTGAACTGACAAAGAGGCTGCGCGATAGATATGCAAGAGCTAACAGAAGCCAAGCTATCCCTACTCCTTGTTTCAGAGAGCAGAAAGAAATGCTCACTGGAACCAGGAATGAGACAGAGTTGATTAGAGCAGGTGGCCTGGTGACCTTCTGTCAAGGCACGTGGCGAGACTAGGGTCACCTCCCAGAGAGAGAGACCTGGTAAATACATTCTCAGGCCCCACTCTTCTCAATTCCTCTATCTCCTCCTGGGACTTCCCATCTGTTGAATCCAACTGGAAACCAGAGGCCATGGGGGTCTGTTGATGTAGTCCATTTAGGTCAGCTTCCAGAGACTGGGAAAAGGGTAGAGAAGGACGGAGGATAGGTGGAGGGTCAAAGGTAGATATCTATGGTGGGTTGAATGTGTTCCCCCCAAAAGATATGTTCAAGTTCTAACCCTGGTCCCTGTGACTATGACCTCAATTGGAAAAAGGGTCTTTGCAGATGTAATCAGATTAAGATGAGGTCGTATGACATCAGGGTGGGCCCTAAATTCAGTGACTGGTGTCTTAGTACAGAAAGCAGAGGGGTGTTTGGACATGGAGACACAGACAGACAAACAGATAGGACTATGTAACAATGGAAATAAAGATGACAGTGATGAAGCTACAGCCAAAAAAACAGCAAGGATTGCCAGCAAACCTCAGAGCCCAGGAAGAGGAGAGAAAGGATCTTCCCTAGAGCCTTCAGTGGGAGCACAGCTCTCCTAACACCTGGATTTCAGCCTTCTGGGCTCCAGAGTATCAATTTCTGTAGCCCAGTTAATGGTGATTGGTTTAGGCAGCCCTAGGAACCTGACACACACAAAGTTGTGCCAAAGCTAGGTAACATAAAATGTAATCATAGGGCTGGAAATGTTTGGAAATGAGGGAGGGTTGTACCTGTTAGGACTAAAGAATGGTGTTCTCTGACTGGATAATATTGTGTGTTACTTGCTCAGTCGTGTCTGACTCTCTGCGACCCCATGCCAGGCTCCTCTGTCCATGAACTTCTCTAGACAAGAATACTGGAGTGGGTTGCCATTTCCTTCTCCAGGGCATCTTCCTGACCCAGGGATTGATGCTGGGTCTCCCGCATTGGAGGCAGATTCTTTACCATCTGAGCCACCAAGATAATACTATGTTCACACAAACAAATACTCCCCTGCCTGGCCACTCTGTGACTCATTGAGCAACCAGCCTTCTCAGACTCGTTCCTGGTACCTGGCCTCCCAACTCCCTGGGCTGACCTGCTGGTACTTACTCTCCTTCCAGATTCCACTTTCTTTACTTCCTTAACTCTGTTCACCAGAACCTATGCCTCTCCCAGCCCCCAGTAACCAAGGTTTCATATGCTGCTTTCCAAAAGAGAGAGAGAGAGAGAGAAGGCAGGTTATAAAAGATAGCTAAAAGGAAGACCCATACATCAGCCAATTATCCCTTCTTTGCTTCCCTCCAGCATCCTACTTAATTTAGTATCATCATAAATAAGTAGGAACATGTGCTTCAGGCCAGATTGGAGCAATAGGTTCCTTGCTTTCCCTTCCCTGTTCCTGACCCACTGAATAAACTGGGGGAGGTATAAGAAAACAATGGTTTTCAGACATTAGCTGTAGGCAGTGTAGGATGGTGATTCCTGAGAGAGGAGAAGCAAGTGAGATGAGCCCTATCATTGCCCCAGTTATTTTCCTGGAGTGAATCTCCAGACCCCAATACTGTGAAAGGAAACACAGGCAAAGCCCAGAAAAATCCTGGAGTTGGGAAGATAGAGTTGGGAGTTCAGGGCCGCCACGGTGGGTGGTGTTCACAGGGCAAGATATCAGAGAGAAAACAACTCCTTGGAGGGACAGAGAGCACTGGAGACCTGAAGAAGGTCCCTCTCAGGCCTTTTGCTGAGTATATTCAGCACATGTATGTGAAGAAACTTCCGAAGGTTGGAGAATGGATGAACCACTCAAAAAGAACAAACAGAAATTTCTTCAGAGCTCACATAAGACTTGGAATAGTTGCTGTTTCCACGAACCAGAGTAAGAGGGGTTTGGTAAACATTAAAGAAAAAAAAAAATTCCCCTGAAATTACAGAACAGCCAAGCCTTAGGAGTCGAGTCTATATCCCAAGACTAAGGATTCATCCTAAGATTAGATAAAAATTGAAATTGACCTGTCCTAACAAAATGAAAAAACAGTGCCCCACAGTGTCAAAACAGTCACCTGTCCTAACAAAATGAAAAAGCAGTGCTTCACAATGTCAAAATAATCCACCAGAATTGAACTGCCTGCTAGAACAAAGATCTACACTCTTCAGAGGAAGAAAGCAAGATTCAAGGCCTCTATAACATGTTATTGACAGTGTTCAGTATGTAATAAAAATATGTGAAGAAAAAAGGAAGTGTGACTGGAAAAAAACAAAAAGTGGCAAATAGAAACAGTCACTGAGAAGCCAACGATTTGAGGATTAGCAAAAAAATGACTTAAGCAGCTTTTATAAATATATTTAAGAAAATAAAGAAAGTAAGTGGACGAATGAAGAATATCAGGTGAGAAGTGGAATTTTTAAAAAGAATCAAATGAAAATTCTAGAACTGAAAAGTTAAACAGCGTAAATGAAAAAAAGTCACTGATAGACTTAACAGTAGATTGGAGACATGGTCTGTTACCTTGATTTCAGATTTTAAAAAATGATACATCATAAAGAGCAGAGAGGAAAAAAATGAACAAAAATTAAGTGAGAGAAACAAGCAGAAAAAGTATTTAAAGAAATAATGACCTCCTCTGGTAATCCTGGCATTGACTCTAGTACAAATAAAGGTATGTTTTCAAGGCATGAAGAAAAAAAAATAGCCAAAACATCCCTAAATTTGTGAATAATATTAATTTACAGATCGACATGTCTCAAGAAAATAAATTCTGATAATTCAAGCACATGCTCACACTTAAGTGCATCATAGCAGCACTGCTAAATAAATATAAAATCCTGAAATCAACTAAAGGAAGAGGGTACATTACATACAAGGAACAAGGATAGGCAAGAATGCTTACTCTCCCCGCTTCTATTCTTTGTATTGGAGACCCTGGCCAATACAACATACCAGAAATAAAAATATACATAAATATATATATATACACACACAACTGACCCTTGAACAATGTCAATGTTGGAGTGCCAGTTGAAAATATATGTATAAAATTTGACTCCCCCAAAACTTAACTACTAATAACATAAATCAGTAACATAAACAATTGGGGAACACATACTTTGTATGCTGTATGTATTATATACTATATTCTATAATAAAGTAAGCTAGATAAAGAAAAATGTTAAGAAAGTCGGTAGAAGGAGAAAATACATTCACAGTACTGTATTGTATTTATCGATATCATTAGTTTACATCATCTATCATCTATTCATAAGATAAATTGTCTATCAGTTGTTGTTGTTCAGTCCCTAAGCGTGTCCGATCTTTGCAACCCCATGGACTGCAGCAGGCCAGGCTTCCCTGTCCTTCACTATTTCCCACAGTTTGCTCAAACTCATGTCTGTTGTGTCAGTGATGCCATCCAACCATCTTTTTCTCTGATGCCTTTTCTCCTTCTGCCCTCAATCTTTCCCAGCATCAGGGTCTTTTCCAGTGAGTTGGCATTTTGCATCAGGTGTCCAAAGTATTGGGGCTTCAGCCTCAGCATCAGTTTTCCAATGAATATTCAGAGTTGATTTCCTTTAGGATTGGCTGGTTGGATCTCCTTGCAGTCCAAGGGACTCTCAAGAGTCTTCAGCACCACAATTTGAAAGAATCAGTTCTTAGATGCTCAGCCTTTTTCTCAGTGTATCAGTACCTACGTCAATATTGTCTTATATGATAAAAACAGTGTAGATGTTATGTGTGTTACTAACACTAGACATCAACAATGAAAAGATAATGGAAAAAAGAAATTCACATTTACTTACATATATATTAATAGCAATTCACACATTGAAGATGAAGCAGCAGCATTATGATTGTTTTATGTCGACTAGTGTCATTGATAGAATTGCTTCACAGCAGCCTAGCCCATACAATAAAGAGTGAACCATTATAAAATTTGTATGGCATACAGTATTACAGTCATATTCATAAAATAATTTTGGAAAAATTGTTACATTTTAAAAAACCAGTTATCTAAAATGATAGGCTGATATGCAATTTCTCCAGTTATAAGAGAGCCATATTGTATAATAATGTAATTCTTTGAAAGTTATAAAACAGTAAGAAAACTTATGTATTATTAATTTTTTAAAATATCATTCACCTTATGCCTATGTAAGTATGAGTAACCACTTCACTACAAGTCTTACACATGATGTCCTACATGTATATTTTTGTATATTTATTGAAACAAAATCCACATGACTTTACAATTTAAACCCACATTGTTTAAGGGTCAACTATATATGTATGTATGTCTATGTATAAAGTACAAGACATTTCCAGAAAAAGGTAGATAAGGAAAATAAGGAGAAAAGGAGAAACTGACTGCAGAAGGAGATGAGGAAGCTTTCTGGGGTGATGGAAATATTCTGTATTTCAGTTGAGGAGGTGGTTAAAGAAGTGAGTATCGTCTTCCCTGGGGATCTCTGGGGGGATTGGTTCCAGGACCCAACCAAGATACCAAAATCTGTGATGCTCAATTCCCTTATATAAAGTGGTGAGCGTTTGTATATGACCTCCCCACATCCTTCTGCATACTTTAAATCATCTCCAGATTACTTACAGTACTAGTACAATGTAAATGCCATGTTGTTGTGTTGTTTAGTCGCTCAGCAGTGTCCAGCTCCTTTGCACCCCATGGACTGTAGCCCATCAGGCTCCTGTGTCTGTAGGATTTCCCAGGCAAGAATACTGGATTGCCATTTCCTCCTCCAGGAGATCTACCCAGCTCAGGGATGGAACCTTATCTCCTGCATTGTCAGGGAGTTCTTTACCACCAAGCCACTAGGGAAGCCCCTAAATGTCATATAAACAATTGTTATTGTAATTGTAAACAATTGTCATATAAATACTGTGTAAATAGTTGCTGCTGCTGCTGCTGCTGCTAAGTTGCTTCAGTCGTGTCCGACTCTGTGCGACCCCAGAGACGGCAGCCCACCAGGCTCCTCCATCCCTGGGATTCTCCAGGCAAGAACACTGGAGTGGGTTGCTGTTGACATGAGGCAAATTGTTTTGTTTTTTTTTTTTTTTTGCAATTCTATTTTCAAAATTTTATTTTTATTTTTTATTGAAGCATAGTTGATTTACAATGTTTCAGTTGTATAGCAAAGTGATTCAGTTATGTAAACAATTGTCATATAAATACGTGTAAATAGTTGTTGGCATGAGGCAAATTAGTTTTTTTTTTGCAATTTTCTACAATTTTATTTTCAAATTTTTATTTTTTATTGAAGCATAGTTGATTTACAATGTTTCAGTTGTATAGCAAAGTGATTCAGTTATATATATATATATACACACTTTTTCAGATTTTTTCATTATAAGTTATTACAGGTACTGAATATAGTTTTCTGTGCTATACTGTAGGTTCTTATTGGTTATCTATTTTATATGTAAAAGTCTGTATTTGTTCATTCAAAATTTTTCTCTCCCCCTTCCATCCCCTTTGGTAACCATAAGTGTGTTTTCTACATCTGTGAGTCTGTTTCTGTTTTTATAAAATATGCATTTGTATTATTTTTTAAGATTCCACATATAAATGATATTGTATGATATTTGTTGTTTTCTATCTGACTTATTTCGCTTAGTATGGTAATCTCTAGGTCTCTCCATGTTGGTGCAAAGGCATTATTTCATTCTTTTCATGGCTGAGTAGTATTCTGTTGTCTATATATACCATATCTTCTTTATCCATCCACCTGTTGATGGACACTTAGGTCGCTTCCATGACTTGGCTATTGTGAATAGTGCTGCTATGAACATTTGCTGTTGTTGTTTAGTCACTAAGTTGCATTTGACTCGTTGTGACTTCATAGACTGTAGCCCACCAGGCTCTTCTGTCCATAGGATTTCCCGGACAAGAATACTAGAGTGAGTTGCCATTTTCTTCTCCAAGGGATCTTCCCGACCCAGGGATTAAACTCGTGTCTTCTGCATTGGCAGGCAGATTCTAATCGCTGAGCCACCAGGGAAGCCCTCTATGAACATTGGGCTGCACTTATCTTTTTAAAAAGTATTTATTTACTTATATTGATGTTTGTTTGCACTGGGTCTTTGTTGCTGCGTGGGCTTTTCTCCAGTTGCAGAGAGAGGGGGTTACTCTCTAGTTGTGGTGCACAGGCTTCTCCTTGCAATGACTCCTCCTGCTGCAGAGCACTGGGCTCTGCCTCAGGCTTCAGTATTTGTGGCATGTGGCTTCAGAGCACTGACGGATAGTTGTGGTAGATGGGCCTGTTCCCCGCAGATGTGGGGTCTTCCTGGACCAGGGAGGATGCAGGGTTGGGAGGCAGATTGTTAACCACTGGACCACCAAGGTGCCTCTGTCTTTTCAAGTTAGGGTTTTCTCCAGATATATGCCCAGGAGTGGGACTGCTGCTCATATGGTAACTCTGTGTGTAGTTTTTTAAGGAACCTCCATACTGTTCTCCATAGTGGCTGCACCAATTTATATTCCCACCAACAGTGTAGGAGGGTTCCCTTTTCTCTACACCCTCTTCAGATATTTTTGATCTCTGGTTGGTTGACTCCATGGATGCAGAACACCCTGATAGGGAGGGCCAACTGCACATTTATCAGAACACAGAAAGATTATACTGAAAATCTGTGTAAAATAAACTTTATCTAAAATAAAAAAGCAGAACACTAAGGGGCTCTCACAATTCTTTTATTATGTTGGAGGGATTTTTTTAAATCAAGAAATGATGCTTTTGAACTGTGGTGCTAGACAAGACCCTTGAGAGTACCTTGGAGAGCAAAGAGATCAAACCAGTCAATCTTAATGGAAATTAATCCTGAATATTCATTGGAAGGACTGATGCTAAAGTGGAAGCTCCAGTACTTTGGCGACCTGATGTAAAGAACTGACTCACTGGAAAAGACCCTGATGCTGGTAAAGATTGAAGGCTGGAGAAGAAAGGGGCAACAAAGGATGAGATGGTTGGGTGGAATCATTGACTCAGTGGACATGAGTTTGAGCAGACTGTGGGAGATAATAAAAGACAGAGAAGCCTGGTGTGCTGCAGTCCATGAGGTCACAAAGAGTTGGACATGACTTAGCAACTGAACAATAACAAATACCCACTTTATGAAACACAGTTAACCATTTTTCTGGGCAGTTTCCCACCCTTCTCTATAGGTATCTGTCTGAAGAAACTACACATAGACTGTGTGCCTCCAGTGTCTGTTCTTTTAAAAGAAAGAGAAAAAAGGGAAAAAAAAAAAAACACCAAGGGAGCTACTTGGCAGGTAGAAGAAAATTTCATGTAGAAAAACAACCTGACTAAAATCCCATTAAGGCTTCCTGATTTATTTCAGGGACTCAGATTGTGTAAGTGTTTCTTTAATTAGGTATGTGTTTGTTTTAAATCCATATTTTACCCATACACACAGCCATGGTGGAGTTTTAATTCACGCTGCCCATTATAACAAATTTTTAAACAAATGCAATTGACGTCTTCACCTTCCAAAGAAATTAAAAAGCAGTAATGTAGAACAGCTTTATGCAGAAATTATCCACTGCTAAATGTTGTTTTCCTCTTTTCCTTCTTTATTATTCTAACACTTACCTGACAGGACTTTATCATCACATAACAGTCTACATATAGATTCTTCAAGAGTCCATAAAAATCCATCTTTATATGGTTAAGGTTTGGATAATCTGATTTCTAAGGATGGGGTCTGGGAGAGACTTTGGAACATCACTCTATTTAATCCTAGAAGAATTAAAATATAAAGGACAAATGTATATACATGAATAATGAAGCATTTGTGTCTTGAAAAAATGTAGCTAAAAATATTTCAAAAGAGTCTTTGTTTAGCTGCCAAAAGTCTGGATTACGACTTTTAAGTAGTGAATATTGATCTCATTAGCTAATTCCCGATTTCTACTTGTAATTAGAGTAATCACATTATGTGCAATCCATAGATAAACATTCCAACCTTTTCTTTGAGCCAGTCCTTTACATTTCATCCCGTACCAAAGCTTTTTACCTAATTGCACAAAGCAGTAAAAGTAGCATTTTTGCATCTCATGATCTTTCCTCTCTCTTTTTTCAACAAGAGATAGTAATAGGTGGTGACTGCAGTTGCATTAAAAATGTAAAATTACCACTAAATTCCTTCATTCTTTCAATAAGTTTTTGTTGAGTGCCTTACCATGTGACTGTTAACTGTTCTTGGCAAGGTGATGTAGCGGGAAACTAAACAAAGATCCGCCTTCATGGAGCTTAAACTCTCATGTAAGGATACAAACAGTAAATAAGGTAGGTATGTAGGTGACATCTTAAATGGTGATGACTAATAAGGGAAAAGTTAAGAAGAAACATCTACATAAGGGGAAATGCACCCAATCCAATTTTGGATAATTGAGGATTTATTGCCTTCCCACCAATACCCAGCCCTGACAGAGAAGACGATCTTTTTCCTTAACGCATCAACTTGGATCTTTCCAAGGCTGGTCATTTACTCAGTTACCTTTCACCCATGGCAACATGGAACAGAGACTTTCCAACATGTCTGTGACCTAATCTGATAAGCTTTTCTGAGTTCTTATATCCAAAATTATATTAAACTTTGTCAGTTTTTTTTGCCTTCATGCTGTTGGTTGAACTGTTTACTGCTGGTACCAGTAGAAACACGAGAAGTTAGTCTGTTAGCAGAAAAGGACTCAGATTCTAGGGAAAACTGCCTTGGTTCAAATTCCAGCTGTCACCAGCTGTGTGACCACAGGCAAGATGCTGAACTTCTCTGTGCTTCAGTATCTTCAGCTATAGAGTAAGGATGATAATACCTCATAGGGTTGTTGTGTTAATGCGTACACAATGCACTTAGAACAGTGCTTGACACATTGTTTATTAAATTGTACAGAGAAGACCACTTATGCTATTTGTTCAGCAGAGTTTCAAATTAGGGTTGGGTTGAATCTTATAGTTCAATACCATAACCAAATGCTATTTTGTTTAGTATTTTTAAGTGAAACTGGATTAAGTGAAGTTTTGTTTTAAGTTTAAAGAAATGAGAGATGGCATATCTGTTAGTTATGTTGAAGTTTTGAAAAGAAAGCTGAGTCCCTATATATCAGAAAAGTTTTATTTGTTCTTTACTCTTTACTATCATTTTCCATCCACTAGAAGTTAAGGTTCATGAGGGCAAGAATTTTATTTTGTTCTGTCTCTGTTTTTGCTTTGTTCTTGTTTTGTTTTATTTATAGATGTATCCCAAATGGCTAGAATAGTGTTGGCACATGGTGAGCATTCAAAAAATTGGATAAATAAATGAACAAAAGAGTGAATGAATGAACAAATGATGAATGAATGAGCAAATAATGAATGAATGAAAGGCCTGTAAACAGAAGTCTGAAGAGCCAGGTTTAATTCTGGCTTAGTCAATAATTGTGGTAGGATTTTATTATTTATCTATCTGTAAACTTTACTCATTCTTGGAACTTTGATTGAATGCCAATCTATTATAAGGCAATCTGCTAGACTGTGAGCCCTCAACAGGCTCACAAGTTGGGAGCATAGGTATTAAAGGGGCATTTTAAAAAATAACCAAAGGTAGAAAGAGCTAGATGTTTTGAAAAGAAAAGGAAAAAACTGAATGAAGTAAAGTGGGAGAGAGAACTGGAAGAGTCAGAGAAGATTCTTTATTGGCCTTTTGTCTTTTAGGGATAGTTGGGCTGATTCCCAAGATCCTCCCTTGAAGTCTTAAATAAATCTTTGGAAAATTAAGGTGTTTGTCAAGCTCACAGACCCTGTGAAAGCCTGACGGAAAATACATGGGAGTGCTAGTAAAACATAGCACTCTCGTGCAAAAGCAATTAAGCAGTGAGAGGACAGTTGTTTTCTAGGGGACTCTGATGAGATTTTGTAAGTCTGATTATTTTTCAGTTGATTCATCTATATTTATACCTCTAGTTGTTTTGTTGATTCTCAGAGTTATTTATGTTATTTAATTTGTAAAAGTACACAGGATTGTATGACATATGCAGAGTGAGAATGTGATTCTCTGACAATGATTATTTGTATTCTCCTGGAATAACATTACAAATGCATTAAATCCAGATACCCACAAAGAAATTGTAGCTATAAATTTCATTTGCCAGAAAAGTAGACGTCAACATTTCTTTATTTTTTACTTTTCTTAGATTTAATCTTTATAAAATTGAAGAAAAAATTGTCTCTTTTTTCAAAGCAACTCGGCTGAAAGTCAGTTATGTTCTTGACAATGCAAATCCTGTGAATGAAATTTTATTTTAACAGTTGAGTGTTCAGTGTTGTGCAGATAAAGCAATGGAGAAATATCAAATGAGAAAATTGTAACTTCTCGATAATTAAAATTCTCTGGTTTGTTTGCTAAGCCATTTTCAGCTGCACAGGAAGTCAATTCAATGGGAGAGCATTATAGTCTAGAATCAGAATAACAACAGCTGATGTTTACTGAACACCTTCTGTATGTGAGACACTCTTCCAAGACTCTAAATTGTTAAACTCATTGGATCCTTATAATAACCATGGGAGACTGATGATTTCCTTATCTCAATCATATAGATTAATAAATCAGATGAGAGGCATTAAGGGAACTGCAGTCTTCCAGGACTAGTAAGTATCAGAGCAGAAATTTGAAACAAGATCCCTCCGTCTTTAACTCTTTAACCCCAGAAGACTTAGTACCAAAGGTATTGACCCACCAGGCAAATAGTAGTTATGTAGTAGTTGTAAGTATGGCAACTATCCAGCTTCTGTCTACAAAGTTTTAGGGCTTTTTTCCTCCATAAGGTTATTAGGATATGTTGGTAATTCCTACATTGAAGTGCTGTGAGAATTTTTTGATTGCCTTATGAGTAGATAGCACTTACGATTAAGTTCAAATGCTGTATGGTGGAGTACTTCAGCATTTTTTCTTGTATGTTTTCATAATGGTATCTTTACATTTCATCAATTCTGATCCACAGAAGTTTTAAAGACATAAATGATAAGACTCAATTGCAGGCAGGAGGACAGGGAGAAAGAAATATTTATTGAGCATGTAATTAGGCCAGGCCCATGCCAGGGCCTTTACTGCTATTATTTCAAACAAAACACAAAGTAATTCTATTATTCATTAATTTATTCACTGGAGATGGTGATGGAAATGAATTTCAAGTTGGGGAAAGACAGATGAAAATGGGGTAGGATTAGAGACTGGGATGGGGCTGAGGTTGGGTCCAAGGATACAGAAAAGGAAGGGATGGGGTGGTTTTGTGTTTGGGATGGGAAGAGGTTGGAGATAACACATCACCTGTGGCATATTATATGTATTATTTACTTGCTTATTGTCTCTTTCCCCCTGCTGGAATGTTTACTTGCTTTTGTCTCTTTCCCCTTACTGAAATGTAAGCTCCATGAGAACTCAGATTTTTTTTTTTTCTTTTCTTTACTATTCCGTTTCCACAGTCTAAAATAAGTCCTGAGACACAGCAGGCATAAGTACTTATTGAATGAGTGAATGGATGATTTACAAATATTCATTTTGCTGTGCCATTAATAGAGTGTCCATGATAAAAGAAACTGCCTTGGCTCTTAACAAACTTCCAGTTGAGAAATGAACACATAAACGGGATATTACCATTGATGTGAAAGGTACAAGTGAAATCCGGGACAAGAAGAACCTTTGTGATCCTGTGAACCTAATCCAGCCCTAGGAAGGCAGGAGGGCCTTCCTAGAAGAGGCAAGAGCATCTGACCTGACACCTAAAGCAAGAGAGCAGTACCAGGAAAGCTGGAGGGAAGGATATTTCAGTCAAAGGAAACAGTAAGAAGAAGACTGGCAAGAGGAAGCAAGGCAAGTTCAGGCAACTCTAAGATAGTCTCTAAATGTCTTCATTTTAGTTTTGAGAAAACTTGAAGGTCAGAAAATAAAATAATTGGCCCTAGGTCACACTAAATCAAGATTCCAACTCAGTTCTGTCTGCATTCAAATGCCATAGCTTTCCCAATCTGCTGTACGCAAACGACTTCACAGACCAAATCTTTTAGTGTCTCAAATGCCCTCTTCCTGTTGATGTAGCTATAGCTTTCCAAATGGAAAACATTAGTCTCATTTCTTATCATCTAAAATATTCCCCAGAGAACCTCAAAGCTAACGTCTCTGTTTTTTTTCCCATGCCATTCAGACTTGGACCAAGCTGAGCATATAGGAAGCTGTGTTCACTTACTTAGGACACCAGAGATTCATTTTATGGACTGAAATGTACATTCAATCAATGTGGCTTAAAAGGCTGGAAGTATTCATGTGCCATCCGAAAAGGGATGGCTATTTTCTCTGGGAAATAGCTTGCACACAGGGATTATCATCCTTGTTCCAAGAGAATAATTGCTCAGCAATTGTTGGGCCAAATTCTGTAATAAGCAGAGACTAAGTGACAGAAGATTGGCTTGCATCCAGCCAATACCATGTAGATATGCAAACTCATTCTATCTACATCACCTGTTGGCCAGCTTTGCCTTCTTCTGGGGACTTCATTTGTCATTACTCATAGGACCATGGGTTTTTTGAGTAGAAACTATTCCGTCCTCTTATTTTACGTTTCTGCTATAACCATCACCACCCATGCACTCTACAGCAATGTCTGCCCATCATTTCTGTCTGCTCACCAGGTGTTTTCCAAAGGTAGAAACATAGTGAAATTCCAGCTTGTAAAAAGGCAGTCCTGTTGTGATCTGTTCATAAAACCATGGGGGCTCTAACAGTGTTCACTACTGAGAGAAACTGCTCCCAGCTGAATGCTGTAAGCAGGGCAGTTCTAAAGACCTGGCGTCAGCTGGGGATTCAGGAGTTGTTGTGTCATGGCAGGATGAACAAGACTCTTCATACTCTTCCTGGACAGTGTCTTCCAACTAGGAGCAAGGTACTAGGATCTGGAAAATCTGAGTCTCAGCTTTAGCTCTGCCATTTAGTCTTTGTGACTGCTAGTTAGTCTTTGTGAGCCTCAGTCTCCTAATCTGTGAAATGGGGATAGTAACATTGGACTTGCCTACTTCCTAGTGTTGTCATGAGGAACAAATGAGTTAATGTGTATGAACGTAACCTGTAAACCTTAAACCATTTCCTAAGTGTAAGCTGTTAATGTTATTATTATCCATGGATTAAGACTCAATTGGTGTCTTTACTCAGCTCTCTGGCTGTGACCAGACATCATTTCAGGCGGGAGGATTTGACTCAATGGTAGAAATGTATGACTGAATGTCAGCAGCACCTCCGTATCACTTGGACTGCCTGTGCACACAAAGTGGTGAAGGGCAACAGCAGATACCGGGGATTTCACACAAGGGGTTCTATTACTGCACTTCTTGTCTACTTTCTGGGAGAAGACATTTGAGAAAGTCTATTTGATAATATTGCAAATATTTTTAAAAAGCTAACTTTAGGATGGGGCTCTTAATGGAAGTGAGGTACATGGTTTAGAACTGGGGTTCCCAACCTCTGGGATCTAATGCCTGATGATCTGAGGTGAAGTTGATATAATAATAGAAATAAAGTGCATAATGACTGTAATGTGCTTTAATCACCCAAAAACAGCTCCCACCTCTGCCCTGGTCTGAGGAAAAATTGTCTTCCACAAAACCAGCTCCTGGTGCAAAAAAGGCTGGAGACCCTGGTCTAGAAGGTATCACATCATGGCTAAGAGTTTGGGCTCTGATATCTGCCCAGTGCTGAAACATGGTGTTGAAGTTGGGGATGTATTTGCTTATGCTTCAGGAGCAAATTAATCTTGAACTATCTATGGGTTAACATACTGTAAGTATATTTATCTTTTATGTAAAACCTGATCCAGGTCAATAATGGCTCTCTTCCATCTCCAGTGTCTCAAGAATTCAGGCTCCTCCCAAATTGAGACATTGCTGTCTCAACATGCAGCTTCCAAATTTGGAAAGAAAAGGGAAAAAGTTAGTATAAAATTGACACACTGGCTCTTGAATGCCTTGGCCTCTATGTGTCACCCATCATTTCTTTAAAACAAAACAATTTATTTGGCTGTGCCAGGTCTTATTGCAGCTCTCAGGATCTTCGACCTTCATTGAAACTTGCCAACTTTTAGTGGCGGCCTGGGGAATCTAGTTCCCTGACAAGTGCAGAATCTTGGCCTCTGGACTGCCAGGGAAGTCTTGTCACTCATCATTCCTATCCATGTTTCATAGGCTAGAAAAGTCTTACGGTTTTGACTAACTACCAAGAGTCTCAGTAGCACAGTTCTCCTATGTTGCCAAGAAGTAGGAGAGAACCCATATGGAGAAGCATTAAGGGTCTTTACTGTACCCAGCTTCACCCCCTTCTTAGCCAAGTGGATTTTGGCAAGTTAGGTTTCTTATGTATAATATAGAAGTAATAATAACATCTGCCTTGTGTGGCTATTACTCTGATAGATCAAATGAAATGATGACTCTAAAACACTTAGCATAATACCTGCACAGAATAAACGTTTAGGTATTATTATTGCTATTGGTTAACTGGTTGACCTAATAGTCATTGTATACAGAGCTGACTTCTGAATTAATTGGTAGAGAATCTTCTGCAGAAGAATCAGTTCATTTCCAGGAGGTTTTGAGTGTTTTCCCAACAAAAATAAAAACATTATGGGTTTCAAAATTTATAAATGAAGCTCTTCTCTTGCTATGAAACCAGTACTTTCTTGATTTAGGTCAGTTTTATCCAAAGGCCAGATGAAAATGTATTTGTGTGATAAGATGTCAGCTCTTTGAAGAGTTTGTCATTTTCTGCATCCACTGAACAAGGCTTCAGTGTGATTTTTTTTTTCCCAACTGGCTCTTTGGTTTGTCTTTAAAACCATCTGGGGCTTTCGTCCTCTAGTAATTCAATTGCCAGAAAGATTAGAGCAGATGTGCTCAGCAAGCAGGAACGTTCTTATGCAACCAGGCCATTGGTTCACTCCTCAATGAAAAGGGAGGGAAAATGAACATATACTGATTACCTGCTCTGCACTGAGCACCTGATGTATCATTTCATTTAATCATCACAGCACATTGGTGAGGTTGGTACCATCCTTCCATTTATAGATGAGAAAATTGGGTCTCAAGAGGGTCCAGACACTGGCTCAAGGTCTCAAAGCTAAATAGTAGGGCTTGGATTTGAGCCATGCTTTGAGGGGAGAAAACAATAGAAAGAATATATACTTTGCAGTGAAAAAGAACTGCGTTTGAACTCTGGCTTTACTGGATCTAGATGAAGTCACTTAATCCAATCTATCCATCTCTGTATAATGAAGATGATAATACCACCAACAGTAACAGCTAACATGTGGAGGGCTTATTGGAAGGGTTTTCACATAGGGCTTACAATTCCAAGTTCTTTTAATGTGAGTTTTGGATATAACCCACTTAGTCTACATAACTATCTCATTGAGATGGGCAACGTCAGAACCCCTGTTTTACAGAAGACAAAACTGAAACACTCAAGGATTAAGCATCTTGCCCAAGGTCACATGGCTAATAAGCAGCAGAGTGTGAATTCAAACCCATGCATTCTGGCTCCCGCAGTGTGAGTCCTCAGCTCTAACCTGTCCTCCATTCAAGTTAATGCATTCATTCCAAACAGATTAGAGAATGCTCGAAGTGCAGTGCCTACCCATGGGAGGGCCTCAGCAGATATACCTCATTATCACCATCACTTTCCCACGCTACAGTACTGAGGTGATAGTTCCAGTGGGGTCTCTTGCCTCTGAGAAGGTGATCTGGGGACCAGTGACCAATGATGAATGACTTTTCACTGCATTTATCCATCAAAAGGCTTCTCTCCCACCCTTTATAGTGTCTTGGATGCTGTCCCCATGGACCAGGCGTTTGTAATCACTCTCATCATAAGGAACTAGTGTTTGGGATGGAATTGTCCAGCCTCCATTAGTCTGCATCGGGCATCTTGTCTGCCCCATGGAAAGGCTGTGGGTGATGAAATGCAAGGAGACTGAGGAAGCAAATCCTGGCATTTGAGACCATCCAACAAAGGTGAGATGCCTGGAGAGTATAATCGCTTGGAGATTTTATCATATATTTGGTTTTTGCTAATGGAGAGCTTAACTATAAACCTCTTGAATTGATTTGCCATTATTCCTGTAGTTAGCCCAAGTTGTTAAGGATGGTTTCTCATTTTCTTTCAGTCCATTTCATCACAGAAATCTAAGAGATGAAGAGAGATTCTATTTTCAGATGAGCAGTTAAATGGACAAGAACAGTAAGAGAAAGTGTGGAAGGCCTAAGATATTTAGATTAGACATGGCATCTGATAAATTTGGAGGAAACACTAAAAGAGGGAACTGCGTGCTAGCTGAACAGAAAGAAAATAAGCTTTATTGACTATGTAGATCAGTATAGTAAGTTACTACAGAAATATTTTCCAACCTCCAGGCAAAAGCCCAGACTCAGTGAAGACAAATAGCTCACAGAGTCATTTTGTTTGGTGAATCCATAAGAGAGCTATAACTTGTGAACACCTGTAATGGTCCCATTTAATTTTTTTAAAGAGTTGTGGCTGGGCCACAAGGCATGTAGGATCTAATTCCCTGACCCCAAGGATTGAACCCTCACCCCTTGCATTGGAAGCATGAAGTTTAACCACTGGACCACCAGAGAAGTCTCTAATGATCCCATTTTCATCTTCTTCCTCTCTAAAATGGAATTTAAAAAGTAAAAGCTGGGGTTCAGTGAGAATGTGACCTTTCTTGGTACTTTTGTGCTCCTAGATCTTTGACAGATTTTAACCCCACATTTAAGCATTTGAGGTCTAAAAAATATACAGTACACACACACATCTTAGCATTACTGTGCATCACATGAGTGGCTGCATGTCTTTGGTAACTTCCGTTCCGTTCAGTCGCTCAGTCGTGTCCGACTCTTTGCAACCCGATGAGTCGCAGCACGCCAGGCCTCCCTGTCCATCACCAACTCCTGGAGTTCACTCAGACTCACGTCCACGGAGTCAGTGATGCCATCCAGCCATCTCATCCTCGGTCGTCCCCTTCTCCTCCTGCCCCCAATCCCTCCCAGCATCAGGGTCTTTTCCAATGAGTCAACTCTTTGCATGAGGTGGCCAAAGGACTGGAGCTTCAGCTTTAGCATCATTCCTTCCAAAGAAATCCCGGGGTTGATCTCCTTCAGAATGGACTGGTTGGATCTCCTTGCAGTCCAAGGGACTCTCAAGAGTCTCCTCCAACACCACAGTTCAAAAGCATCAATTCTTCGGCGCTCAGCTTTCTTTATAGTCCAACTCTCACATCCATACATGATCACTGGAAAAACCATAGCCTTGACTAGACGGACCTTAGTCAGCAAAGTAATGTCTCTGCTTTTGAATATACTACCTAGGTTGGTCATAACTTTTCTTCCAAGGAGTAAGCGCCTTTTAATTTCATGGCTGTAGTACCATCTGCAGTGGTTTTGGAGCCCAGGGGAACCATTTGTTGTTGTTGTTCAGTCACCCAGTCGTGTCCAACTCTTTGCAACCCCCATCGACTTCAGCACGCCAGGCCTCCCTGTCCCTCCCCATCTCCTGGAGTTTCCCCAAGTTCGTGTTCATTGCATTGGTGATGTCATCCAGCCATCTCATTCTCTGATGCCCTCTTCTCCTTCTGCCCTTGATCTTTCCCAGCATCAGGGACTTTTCCAATGAGTTGACTGTTCACATCAGATGACCAACATACTGGAGCTTCAGCTTGAGCATAAGTCCTTCCAGTGAATATTCAGGGTTGCTCTCGCTTAAGATTGACTGGTTTTATCTCCTTGCTGTCCAAGGGACTTTCAGGAGTCTCCTCCAGTACTACAGTTTGAAGGCATCAATTCTTTGGCACTCTTTCTAACCCTTTTTTTTTTGAAGTCGCTCAGTCGTGTCTGACTCTTTGCGACCCTGTGGACTGTAGCCCACCAGGCTCCTCTGTCCATGGGATTCTCCAGGCAAGAATATTGGAGTGGGTTGCCATTTTCTTCTCCAAGGGATCTTCCCAACCCAGGGTTCGAACCCGGGTCTCCCGCATTGGAGGCAGATGCTTTAACCTCTGAGCCACCAGGGAAGCCATGTCTAACCTTACAGTAGTTCAATTTAATATGCATCCTTGAAGACATATTATATTCAAGGCAGTAGGCTAGTTGCCTCGCTGCATTAG
>SJXQ01001991.1:54503-143671 GCA_006408695.1 Aepyceros melampus
GCATTAGCCTCAATGCACCTTCTTATCCATTACCAAATCCTGTGGACTCTACCGTGAGGACCCTCCCCACCTCTCCCCCTCCCTGCCTTCCCTTTACCCACAGGTCCTGTTTCTAAGCCCCTCCCCATGCCTCTTCCCTTCCTGTGAACAGGATTCCCGTCATGCTCCTCCCCCATTGAGGACTCTTCCAGTGGGGAAGCTGCTCTCAGCATCATGAGGTTATTCACCTTGACCTCATGGGGCCCAAGGAGCATGCTGAGAACAAACTGGGCAGCGCTTTGTTCTCCAGTTTCACTTGCTCTTGGTCCTTTCCTCAAGTGAGCCCTGTCCTCTCCTGCCAGATCTCCTGCCCACACGGATTTCCACCTCCATATCTTCTAGCTCTACACTTCTTTTGAGCACTCTGTACTCTCCACTGAGCTGATGTCTCCATCCTCACAGTTTATTTGTATAGTTAGTTGTATAATTAAGCTTCAAGTCCCACAAAAACATACTCATAGACCTTCACGAGGAGGTAATTGATCGCTGTATCCCCAGCATCTAAAACCCGGCCCCACACAGAGAGATGCTAAATATTTGTTCAGTGAGTAAGTGAAATAACTTACTGTTCTTGGAGAGAAAACAAATATTTGCAACTAAGCTAACAGAAAGCTGGAAAGAAAAGCCATCCTGGGGAGCCCCTGGGGTGGGGCTGAGGAACTCTCCATGGGTTAATGGGGACTTGTAAGGATGAGCATGCTTCCCCTGGAGGCTCAGTGGTAAAGAATCCACCTGTCAATACAGGAGAGAAGGAGATGATTCTTGGATGGGGAAGATCCCCTGGAGGAGGAAATGGCAACCCATTCCAGTATTTTTGCTGGGAAAATCCCATGGACAGAGGAGCCAGAAAAAGTCAGGCACAATTGAGCACATGCATGCACAGGAGGATGAGCAGAATTTGGACCTGCCAAATAGAGGGAAACTTCCTCCCATTCAGAGAAAATTTCCTGGGATTTCCGTGGCAGTCCCTTGGTTTAGACTTCCCTTCCAGTGCAGAGGGTGAGGATTTGATCCCTGGTCCGGGAGCTAAGATCCCCCATACCTCGGGGCCAAGAAACTAAAACATAACACAGAAGCAATGTTATAAGTCAATAAAGGCTTAAAAAAATCATTGCTGTTCAGTCACTAAGTCATACCTGACTCTGCAACTCCATCTGTAGCACACCAAGCTCATCTGTCCTTCACTACCTTCCAGAGTTTGCTCAAATTCATGTCCATTGAGTCAGTTATACTATTCTTTAAAAGGGTCCACATTAAAAAGATCTTTGAAAAAGAGAGAGAGAAAGCTGCTGACCAAAGGCAGTCAAGTATGTGGCACTTTGCAGAATGAGAATTCTAGTAGATCTCAAACATCTTAAGGGTCTATATTGAGGCTAGTGGCTGGAAGGCCACGTGCCATAGGAGGTGGCATTGAATGCCACACCAAGCCTATAAATATCAATAAAAGACAGGCTTTACCATCCTTGTGAAGGAGCATAGCATGACCCCAGATGATTTTAGCAATACTTTCTAAGTGGAAAAAAAAAAAAAAAAAGAAATCTGAACTCAGCTAACGATGAGAATAAAGCAGGGAACAGATTCAAGAGAGAGTGCAAAAGCGAGATTTCTTCTCATATTGAAATCAAATGCAGGTTTCATGTGAGAATTTCTTTAGAATATCTGTGACTTTTCCCCTGTGAATGATTCATTCATTTGAAACAACTCTTTCTAACTTTTCTAAGAAGTGAGAGAAAGAGACAGAGAGAGAAAGATTGGTTGACTGTTCTGATTGCAAGAGAGTTGAACTTAACCCCATCCGTTTAGGCAAAATGGAGACTGTGTTGGCAGCCTGCTGTGCCATAGGAAGACCAACTTGGAGCTGGAAGCTCTTACTTCTTGTCATCTTTCGTCTTTGTTTTACGCTGGGTATGAGTTTCACTCTCAGGCACTTTCTGGGCTTTTTCTTACGAAGGTTGTTACCATGCTTTCTTTTCTTATTTTTGGCCATAGGGCATGTGGGATTTTATTCCTCAACCAAGGATCCCACCCAGGCCCTTGGCAGTGAAAGCACAGAGTCCCAACCTCTGGACCCCCAGGGAATTCCCCATTATGCTTTCTTTCGATGTTGCTTGAAAATTCTTAGAAAAGGGCTCTCAGTGACCTAGTTGGGCTGTGCATCTATTCCTGGAGCCGAGAAGAGGTGTTCTATGACAGCCTCTCTCTAGAACCATGAGCTCAACATTGTCTTCTGGAATGTATCTCTAAACAAAGAGAGGTGCGATCAAGGAAAGAAGGGAAAGGTCTGGTAAGACAAAACAATAAATGTCTCCTACATACACTGTGGCATATCGCATCAGTGCTGAAAATGGTCATATGTTGGGAGGCCATTGATCAGGGGAGCTATTCACATGTCTCTTCCTGACATTCACTCACTTGTCTTACAATAATCTAAAATACCTTCTCCAGCGCCTGCTTGCAATTTGAAAAAAAAATGGAAAAGCTTCCCCCTACCCCAACCCTTGCTTATGGATCGTGGATTTGATTAACTAAATGACTGTGCTCTTCTTTTAATGAAGTTGGAGAGCAGTCTTTTCATTCCAGAAAGAAAACAATATTTGTGAAGAAAAGGAAATAGCTGAACACAGTATTTCTGCTTCTTCTGATTCTACTTTGTTTCATGGTTGAATAATGTCCTAGAGAGACAAGGAGAAATAAATAACTGGAACGAATATTTCACTTAAGAAATTTAAGCAAAACAAATACCTATTAAAGTTCCAGGAATCTAACCCAGTTTGACCCACTCTAATTGGTTCATTAAGGCTTTCTTCCTTTATATATGTTCAAAATAATTCATTTTAAAAGGAACAGATGAATATGGGCTAATTGCTCAATAGCTCATCTTATAGTTCATGTAATCACTTTTATGTTATTTATTTTATAATAGCAAGATAAGATTTGACAGCTGTAGATTTGAACAACTTTATCTGAGGGCAGATAATTTAAAGCACATTATATTTAAAAGAGATATCTTGATATTCTTAGGAAACCAAACCACTAAAATATGATATTACAATGCATTAAGAATGTTTGAGCTATTTTTATGGATTATAAATTGCAGGATTTTTAAAATAAAGCCTCCAGGGAATTTTAGAATTTGCACTGGAAGCCGTTCTGTGGAATTCATAAAACACTTTAAAGATAGGAGTGTTCATGGGTCACTAAGGACTTCTGTAGGGCCCCATAAAAGTGCAATTTCCATAAAATATCATATTAATACATTTTATTTATCTTTGTGCCTTTGCTCCAGCTGTAACCTAACAATCATTCTCTCTTTTACTTTTAATGTTATGCTTCCTCATGGTTATATTCAGATGTTAATCTGTACATTCATTATATTTCATGTGACCTTTTCCAGACCGTGTTATCCAAAAATAATATTTGAAACAGCGCTGAGAAACATTTTTGTGATGCTATCAGCCATCAGTGCCATGAGTTGGAAGCAGGTTGAGATGAAGTCTTTAAAAACATTTCTTAATAAGAATGTTATACAAGCAACAAATTTTGTGCCAGTTTCTGTAAATTAGAAAGAAAAATCATTCAGCAAGAATTGCATTCAAAGTTGTTCCTGATTATCTCTGTGTGTACCATGGGTTGGCTGGTAAAAGTGCACTTTCTTACGTGCTATCACACCTAGAAACTAGCCTAAAAATAATCCATGCACTTTTTTTTTATGTGGCAAATCAAATTAAACAGACCTAATGAACTCTAGGAAACTGTTCTTTTGAGAAACAGCACCAATTGATGGTGTATGACTTTGCTAAGGCTACTGAAACAAAGTATTGTTGACTGGATGGCTTCTACAACTGAAATGTAATGTCTCACAGCTCTGGAGGCAGAAATGCAAAATTATGGTGTCCACTGGGCTTCATCTTTCTGAGGGCTCTGACTGAAGGATTGGTTTTAAGACTCTCTCCTTGGATCACAAATGGCTTTCTTCCTGTGTTTCTTCACACTGTCTTTCCTCTATGACATTGTACTTCCTCTCTGAGTATCTATCTCTGTGTCCAGATTCCCCTTCTTATAATAACATCCTTGTAATAACCCCTGTGTCGGGTAGATCCCCTGGAAAAGGAAATAGCAACGCACTCCAGTATTCTTGCCTGGAGAACTCCATGGACAGAGGAGCCTGGTGGGCTACAGTCTGTGGGGTCACAAAGAGTTGGACACAACTGAGCGACTGACACTGTAATAACATCAGTCATATTGAATTAAGATCCACCCTGGTGGCCTCATTTTAAGTTCAGATGTACATCAAGGAGGCTTCCCCTGTGGCTCAGCGGTAAAGAATCCATCTGCAGTGCAGAAGATGCAGGTTGGATCCCTGGGTCAGGAAGATCCCCTGGAGGAGGCCATGGTAACTCACTCTAGTATTCTTGCCTGGAGAATCCCTGGACAGAGGAACCTGGTGGGTACAGTCCATGGGGTTGCAAAGAGTCGGCCACAACTGAAACGCCTTAGCACACACACATGTTCATGAAGGAACTCTGAATGAAGGTACTATGTACCATGTCTGAAATCTGATTATATTTAGAAAACTTGTGGCAGACTGAATGAACCCCTCCTTCCATTCCAGGTAGTACCATTTGTAAAAAAACAAAAACTATTCTTTACCTCAATGAATTGTCTTGCCAGCATCACCCTCTGAATATTCTAGAATTAAATATTGATGGTCGATGAATTTTTATGATTATTTTGTTAAACAAGAATTTCCTTTCTTGTGAGAGAATTTACATAGAATTTACATTACACTTCATGAGAAAATTACCACATTCGGCTTTCATACATATTTTGTCAAGATAAATATTTTGCTTGAATTGAAAAGGCTCAATTAGAAAGGCTATGTATATGTCTGATTTTTCTCTATCATCATAAAATTGAGATCACTTTGTCAGCTGATGCTGATGAGTTAAGAGTTTTCTTGTTCTTTAGGTACAAAGAGAGTTAAGTACAGGAGAAAAAAATAGCTCTAAAGTGGGGAAAGGGAGTTATTAAAGAATTTTATCCTGATCATGATAATCATGAAAGTGATTAGCGCTCAGTCTTGTCTAACTCTTTTTGACCCCATGGTCTGTAGCCCTCCAGGCTCCTTTCTGTCCAAGGAATTCTCCAGGCAAGAGTACTGGAGTGGGTTGCCATTCCCTTCTCCAGGGGATCTTCCCTACCCAGGGATCAAACCCGGGTCTCCTGCATTGCAGAGAGATTCTTTACCATCTGAGCCAGCAGAAAGAATTAGGTATGGGAGGAAAAAAATAGCTCTAAAGTGGGAAAAAAGAATTATTAAAGAATTCTATCTTGATCATGATAATCATACCTGCCACTTATTCAGCACTTGCTCTGCACTATGAATACTGTCTGATCTAATCCTTGAAGCAGCCTGTTTTACAGATTATGATTCTAAGACTGGACAGATTAAGTGATATCTCCAAAGTCATGACATTTATAAACAATAGAGCTGGGACTCAAAGCTAGGTCTGCCTGAATTTAAAGTTTAGGGACAGCTTACTGCTGTGAGGTTCCCAGCCTCACAGAGGCTCATGCTGAAATCACAGAAAATGGCATCTTACATTCGGGCAACAAATTTATGTGTTTGTTGAGATAAAAGACAGTTATTTTGCCCAGATTGAGAAATACCAGCTAGCAAATTCATAACTTGCTAAACATACTTCAAACAAGCACACTGCTCCCTCCTGTAAAAGTTCTGCTTTATCACAGGCAATCCAGAAAAGGCAATGGCACCCCACTCCAGTACTCCTGCCTGGAAAATCCCATCGATGGAGGAGCCTGGTAGGCTGCAGTCCATGGGGTCGTTAAGAGTCAGACACGACTGAGCTACTTCACTTTCACTTTTCACTTTCCTGAATTGGAGAAGGAAATGGCAACCCACTCCAGTGTTCTTGTCTGGAGAATCCCAGGGATGGCGGAGCCTGGTGGGCTGCCGTCCATGCGGTTGCACAGAGTCGGACCCGACTGAAGTGACTTAACAGCAGCAGCAGCAGCATCACAGGCAATCAGGGTAATGCTAAGAAACTGATTCTTGTTGTGAGTCTGCTTCTCCAAGTCATAGATTTCACACTGATCTTGTTCAGCAATCCCCCCGACGCCACGGAACCAAATTCTGATCAAGGAAGAATGACTCAACAAAAAATTCTCATTTCAGCTCAGGAAGGAAAGGTGACTACGTTCCCCATGGGCTTACATGTGCAGCTCTCTGGAATCTTCCTAGAATCAGATGTTAACAGAGTAACCTCCAAACCCATAACCAAGTTTTTCTTTTCATTTTTTTAAAAGAATTTTTAATGTGAACCATTTTCAGTGTTTATTGAATTTGTTAGTGTTGCTTCTGCTTTGGTCTTTTAGCCAAGAGGCATGTGGGATCTTCGCTCCCTGATCAGAGATCTGACCTGTACCCCCTGCACTGGAAGGCGAAGTCCCAACCACTGGAGCACCACGGAAGTCCTCATAACCAACTTTTTCAAAGTTAAAAACGAAAAAGGATGTGACTGCTGGAAAAAGCAATTGGGATTAATTCATTAACCAAAAGAAAGAATCATTCCTCTCTACTCAGTATACACCCCAGATTGAAAAACACAAAGTAAAATGCTTAGCCCCAGCTTTCTGGGGCTCATTATTAATAAGCTGCATAATGAAGGTTTGATACTGGGCAGAGGAGTAAGAGCATGTGTTGTGAAGGACTGGCTTTGAAGTCTGTCCAGCGATTCCTAAGATGCTAACCTTGGAGAAATCAGAGCCTCAAATTTGTTTCCTTGTCCGTAAAATGACGATACTATGAACTGTTAAGTATGTGATCCTGATGTAGAGATCAGGGACCTGGGCTTTATACTCACTTACATCAGGGCTCAAATCTTAGTTCCTCCTTTTATCAACTGTGTGATGTTGGGTAAACAGCTAACCTCTCTGAACTGCAGTCTTTTCTTCTACAAATGCGTTATTAATACAGAGGGCTTGTGGAGATTAAGTAAGATAACATGGATAAAGCACTGAAAGTTGAACATGGATCATATTACATGGTGAAAAATACACGTACCGTCTGTTGTTATCATCACTACTGCTACAGTTCTGCTACTCGAAACACCTAGTACAACCCCTACTGTGAAGAGGAACTCAGGAACTTCTTTCTCCCCATTTTATAATAATTGGAAAAAATATGCCTAAGCTTAATGATTATCCTTCCCTCCTATGGACAGACATTTCCTCCTTGGCCGTCATGTAGGTGCAGAAAACTTTTGGCTCCTTTTCAAGAGTTCTGGGTGTAGCCGTGTTCTTTCTTTCTCCTTAGCAATTAACTTCAGCAGTTTCATTTAATTACTCAAAGCACACTGCAGAAAGCATGTCTTCCCTGGGTCAGTGATGCACACAGCTGATACACACGGAAGTAGAAGGGCTGGGGCGATGGCTTGCCAGTGTCCCTCCCCTTAACACGGAAAATACGCATTTTCAATTAAGAATCTCCATGGAAGCCGCTGGCCTCAGAGGCAGAGACTATTTTTATCAGGAGAAGTCGGCCTCTAAAACTTCCTTCGCCAACCAATTTTACGACACCCTTGCTCCTCTCTTCTGGCTCCCCTCGTTCCTTTCAAGCTGAAAGTGAGATCAAGTTTCAGGGAAATGCTTGGCAGGCGGGCAGGACACATTTTTTAAAAAGCAAGTATCTGAAGTTAAGATTTGAACCTGCTGTCCCCACAGCAATATCATCCAGCTTTTCCTTTCCACTCCGAAACAAAATTAGAAATGCCCAGAGTTACTCTGAAAATAAAAGGTGAAACCCTAAGCACTTCCTTGGTTCTGATGAAAATGTACAGGTCAACGCCTCCCTAACTTTCATGTGTGAGTCACAAGAAATTTACCTAGAGGGACTCAGAGCATTTACCACGGTAGATGTGACTTGCCATGGAAAATGCTATTCGTGGGAAGAAATGAGACCCCAGCAGTTACACTCAGAGCCTCTTAGGGACGAAGACCCAACCCTACCACCCAGCCACACACTGCCATATTGTATTGAGTTCCTGGAAGTTTCTAATCCTCTTGTTTCCCTTCTGAAAATATCACAATTGATCCCTGTGATGGGGCTTATCCATCTAAAATAGAGTTGGCTCCTTGTGTTACAATCCCATGCCCCATTCCCCTCTTGACCTAGTGAACCCATTTTCCAGACAACTTATCTAGGTTCCCCATGCAAATGAGAGGAACTTACTTGTTTCTGTGGGAGTAGAGATTGCTCCAGTAGCCAAGCGCCACTGCAAAGTCTTGAGAGATAACATCCAAGGCATCACCAAGCCAGCCATTCGGCGCCTTGCTTGGCGTGGGGGAGTCAAACGCATTTCCGGCCTCATTCACGAGGCGACCTGAGGCGTGCTGAAGGTGTTTCTGGAGAATGTTATTCGGGACCCAGTCACCTACACGGAGCACACCGAGCGCAAGAAGGTCACTGCCATGGACGTGGTCTACGCGCTAAAGTGGCAGGGATGCACCCTGTATGGCTTCAGAGGTTGAGCTGTTCATTCTCCACAGATCTGGAATGAACTCAGAGACTCCCAGCTCAGTATCGGACCTAACCAGATCAACCAATCACATCTACTCATTTTTAGATAAAGGATTGAACTGGGTCTTAGGGAGATAAAGTAATTAATCCACAACCACCCAAGCAGCTTGTGGCAAAAGTGGAACTAGAAATCAAGATCTTTCTTTTTATTAGTATTTATTTATTTGAATCTTTGTTGTATCATGCAGGATCTTTCATTGTGGCACTCGGATTCTCTAGTTGTGGCACGTGGGCTCAGTAGCTGTGGTGTGAGTAGTTGCCCTGAGGCACGTGCAGTCTTAGTTCCCTGACCAGGGATCGAACCTGCATCACCCCTTGCATTGCAAGGCAGATTCCACCAGGGAAGTCCTTCAGGGTCTTTCTTTATCAGTCCAGACTGCCCCTTTTCCTGTTACCGAGAAGTGGGAGTTAACTGGGTAACAAGTTAGCTGGACACATTCTTCCTCTACAAGATTATTTTGATAAATAGTTTGTTCTCAAATGAACTACAACTGGTAAATTGTTAATAACAATTTAGGCATATTAAAATATGATAATTTGTGCCCAAAGGCACAACTTCTTATCTAGGCAGATGACACATACGTCTCTGTCAAAATTCTCCCTCTTGACTCAGGCTCACGCAATGTTTTGCACACAAGAAAATGTTCCTTAATACTCCATCAGCGCATAATTAATCAGTATCCCCCGGTAGGTTCAGGACTCTTCTAGGTGCCAAAGAGATTAGAGGAAAGGATGAAATTGTCTATATAGATTTAGAAGAATGAAGTTTCTGTGGAGGAAATTTAGAAGGAAGAAATATAAAGGCTTTGATTCCCAAAGACATGCTGGATCTTGAAATGTCAGTAGCTGCTCATGGGCAAGTAGGGGTCAGAGATTTTGTGTGAAGTCCCACTGAGAAAGATGTTGGATCCCACTGACCAGGTCAAGGGAAAACTCTTGGTCTTACAAGATGAAATATACTTTGCTTAAATCAAGACTCTTTTTTTCTAAAGAAGAACAGGGGCAAAGTCATTTGCAGTCAGAGAGCTAATAAAACCCCCATGAGACACCATTCTCTTTCTCAGCAGAATAATAGCTAAAAGTGAAAGATGATTACGACTTTTAGTCTGTAAGCCTTTCTGCTGACAGAGGTCTCTTTCATGTATGTTTTCTATCTAAAGGGAACAACAAGTACCCTTGAAAAAAATGTTGTCTCTTGTATTAGGTCCTTCTTAATTCCATAAGAATGATTTGCAACCCAAGGCTTGAAAAGAATTTTGATTTAGTTGTAGGAAGAGAAGTACGTCTTGAAATGGTTTCAGAGGCCGTCAAATTTCTTTTATTTTTTAACCAATTTTGTGCCATCTTCCAGCCCTAGTTTTCAGAATGTACATAACTCTGAAGCTTATAGAGCACTTTCATTTCCCTGCTTAGAGAGGGAGGGAGGGCAAGCATTATTATCTTGATGTTACAGATGAAGAAACTAAGCTTCAGAGAGTTTAGAACACTTACCCAAAGTTATACAACTGGTAAGTGGCAGAGTTAGAGGAGGAGAGAGGTCTTTCCTGATTTCATCCAATGGTCCTTGGGTCATACTCCAATGAAGGAAGGGAAGGAGGGAGTGAGGAAGAGAAGGAGGAAAGATGAAAGGAAAGGAAGGAGGGAGACGGGAGGAAAGAAGGAAAGAAGGTGAAGAAAGTCAAGGATTAGGACTGATTTATACTTACTGAGGTAACCCAGCTTCCCAAAAAGCAAAACAATTGGGAAAGAAAATCCTCCCCATTTTTCTATGTGTAAAAGCCCTTACCAGTGTCATATAGAATGAAAAATTAATGAACACCTGTAAAAGATTTCATTGCCCAGCTCCCTGGGGCCACAGTTTAAAGTTAATGTTATTTTCTATATTAATAGCTGCTCCCAGTGTTGTTTCCTTTTACATTAATGCAGATGCCAGGTAATTTGGAAGAAACCAAATAGACCAAGAGGAACAAGCCAGATTGCTCACTCAGCAGCCCTCTAATTTGAAAAGAGAGCTTCAGGAGCAGTTACTACCATGGGGACTACGTCTGGGGTCATTAGATACACACAAGCTACTGCTTAAGAATAACATCCCTTATTTCTTATCCTTCGGAAAACCTTGTGGGCTCCTAGCAGTTGTGGACTAGAATCCCATTACTGCGCACTCCCACTGAGTTTCTCCTCCACTGCTCATTTCTCAGACGTTTTCCTTAAACATGACTGCTCACTCCAGCGCCGATAGGGGAGCAGCGTGACCCATTGTGCTCATCAAATGGCAATGATCATCATCACGGTGATTTTTAGATGAAAAATGGAAATGTCCTGAGCCTGAGATCCAAGCTGAGTACTCAGAGACATCCCCAAGATGCTGCAGACTCTTCAAGTCATGTCTATTCTGCAAGAGTTAAGACTGCAATACCTCCCTTTAACCTTCAGCCTGACCTTTCTCAAGGAAAGAGAACCTTCTGAATGTTCCTCTCTTCTTTGTTCCACCTCTTCTAATCAGAAACATATTTCTCTGAACAGAAAACAAAGGAAATGTGTGGGTGTCTTTTCTGACTGGTTTGAAGTTACTCTGATCGATTAATCTAAATTAGAGCAGAATTTTCAAGGGCAGTGAATATTTCATGTAGAATTCATGTTGGGCTTTCGTATATGTGTTTGGCCTTTGAAGCACAATGCTATGGAGAATTAAGGAAGTAGGTGTAGAAATAATAGACTCCAAATACTTCCAGTAATACAGTCTCCTCCATCTATGTAGAATGTATACACGTTACTCTGCAAATATATACTAATACCCAAAATGCCTTTATACACATACGGAGAAAATGCAAACTAAACAGATAATATGTTTATAAATAGGAGTTGTATTTTTTCTTTATTTTATTTTATTTTATTTTTGTATTTTTTCTTTAAAGAGTCATGTTAAGTTCTTCCTTAAGCAAAGTTTTAAAGTCCTCTTAGGAGGTCACTGGCCTAGCCATTTTCTCTCAGATGGTCCTGTGAGGATATGAAAGGAGAGCAATCTTAAAGTACTGTACTTGAGTTATTTCTTCTTGCCTGTTACCTGGGTAGCAAAATGAGAATGACACATGGATGGTGGCAGAGTTTCATGTTCCTAAATACTGGGAACCAAGAACAGACCAAGAAGAGTGGGGCAGAAACCCAGCTGTATCTTTCCCTCAAAGTCATATCTCCAATGAATGACTATATGTCTTGATTAAAATGCTCCTGTATAAATGACACAAAGAACTTACTTGCGAAATAGAGACTCAGAGAATGAACTTAGGGTTGCCAGGGGGAAAGATAGGGGGAAAGGATAGTCAGAGAGCTTGGGGTTGACGTGTACACACTGCTATATTTAAAATGGATAACCAACAAGGACCTACTGTATAGCACAGGGAACTCTGCTCAGTGTTACATGGCAGCCCGGATGGGAAGGGAATCTGTGGGAGAATGGATACATGCGTATGTATGGCTGAGTCCTTCAGTGCTCACCTGAGGCTAGCACAGCATTGTTAACCGGCTATACAGGCTGTACAAAATAAGGTTTTAAAAAGCAATTTTAAAATGCTCCCATATAAAATAACTTTGGGAGTATTCCCTAGCAGTGCAGTGATTCGGACTCCTGTTTCCAATGCAGGGGGCACCGGTTTGATCCCTGGTTGGGGAGCTAAGATTCCACATTCTAGGCAAGTGGCCAATAAGTAAATAGAGTCACTTTGAACCACACAAAATGGAAGAGAAAAATATTACTCTTCCCAGCGTTCATTAGATTTGTGGACCTGAGATTTTAAGTGACTTTGCTGATGTTCTCACTGAGACTCAGAGAAGCTGACTTATGTGCCCAAGTTTTCACATCCCGTCCCAGTGGGTGGCAGAGCTGATGGGCTCTCTCAAATCCTTTTCTGCTCATTCTCACTCTAGTAGAATTTATATTTTAAGATAGAAAAATGTTGAATTCCCAAGGCATGAACAATCCCACATTTTATGCTCCCTTGAAAATTTTTCTCTTCATGCTTCTCCTAAGGGAAAATCTATTGTAATAAAGTCTCTTGTGGGCCCTTCGTTTTTTCTGATTAAGGTAGTTTTTTTCCCCTTTATTGTAAAATAAAACACAGATACAGAAAACATATTTTTTGCTTTCCCCGGGGGATGTGAGGGCACTCTTGCCTGGCCCTCAGCAGGCAGCTGTCCTTGCCTTTCTCAGCCCTGCCTCCCTCCCCACACTTCTGTCCTCTCCCATCCAGGGCTTTCATGGGGAAGCCAGCTTACAGCATCACGGTCAGCCCCCATCCTCCAGGACAGCAGGGTTGATGCTCTCACCTACCCGCCTGACTCTGGATGGGCTGCTTCAGAGCTCTCAACCTGGGATGTCCCTTTTCTGATATTTACTGGTTGTCTGTCTACCTGAGATGGTTAGCACCACCGACTCAGTGGACATGAACTTGAACGAACTCCAGGAGATAGTGAAGGACGGGGAAGCCTGGCGCGCTGCAGTCCATGGCATAGCAAAAAGTCAGGCGCAACTTAGTAACTGAACAACAGCAACAACTGATTTTCTCTTTTAAAATAAACCATTTGCTTCTTGGTTCTCATTTCTTTGCTCTGCTTTCTGGAGGATATCTTTAACTTTATTTCTCAGCTTGATATCAATGTTTTAGTTTTTAATGTTTAAGCTTTTTAAATGTTGGTGATTTTATTTATCAAGAATTATTATTATTTTTTTCACTCACTGATGATTTCTCTTTTATGGCCTCCTGGGTTTCTTTTATGGTGACAGTGTTTTCTCTGTCTGATGATAGGGTTTAATATATTTCAAGTTTTCCTCTGTTCTTTGCAGTTTCTCATTTTTAGACATTCTTTCTTCTTATTGTTTGTCTTGGTGTGTCTGTCTCAGGAGGAGGCTTTGCTCAGGGTATGATGACCTTGACTGTCTGTCCTGTTTGACAAATGAGGGGCTCTGAAAGCCAAACAGAAAACTCATGTGGGGAGGGCTGACAGGTGAGCAACTCAGATGATCGGGGGACTGTTCAAACAGGTGACAGATGGCATTATCTGGAGATTGTCTCTCTGAGGTCTTAAGTTTCCACAGAGCAAAATCAAATCTACCAGTAACAGTTGCAGCTGGTGTTGACTTGGGATAATTCGAGCCCCAAATCAGTAGGACAAGTGTATATTCAGTGTGCTTTTACTGTAGAGCAAAATCACAAGAGGAAATGAAGAATTGAGACAAGTTATCCAGTCAACCACAGCCTTCTCTCTTGACCACGATTATTCACTCCCATGTGAGATTCCATGCTGAGACTCCACAAAGTCTCACCTAATCCCAACATCAGGCTCAAAGTCCTGAATTATATGAGTGACATCACGGCCAGAAGGGACTTCTTTAGTTTTGGAGACTTACAAACTAAAAAGGCAAGCTACCTGCCCACCTCTATGCTCATACATACATCTCTACGTACCTAACATCTAATGATGGAAGAGGAAGAGGTTTAATGCCAAACACATTTGACAGATCCAGAATGGGAGGCACATAGTAGTCGCTAACCAACTGTGACTCTGAAATTGCCCTGTGAAAATGCTGCTTGGTCGTAAACAAGAGAGTGTCCCTTGATTGGCCCCAGTTCCACTCCCTGGGTTCTCCATGGTCCTACTCCGCGGTTCTCCATTCTCTTGGGACTATCTGCCAGGAGGCCCTTCCTTTTAGACCATCTTTCAAGGCCACATCTGAAGAAGGTTGGTTCCTTTGAATGTATCCTTCCCAGTAGCTGAGAAGCTGTCTCGGTCACATCTGCTTGTGAACTGTTGGTTGCCCTTAGGTCTTTTTATAGCCAGTCATAGGTTCCTTTAATTAAAGCTGGTGGTAGTCCTGCCAATATAATTATCTCAAAACTGTTGCAAATTTTCCATGTATTTGATTCCTGTCAATTCCTTGTGTTCAAGCCATACTCACCATTCGATTCCAAAGGCCATGTCATACTGGCTTCATCTTTGACTTGATAAGAAACGGTTTTATTTCCCAACCCTGCTGCTGCTGCTGCTAAATCACTTCAGTCGTGTCCGACTCTGTGCGACCCCATAGTCGGCAGCCTACTAGGCTCCTCTGTCCCTGGGATTCTCCAGGTAAGAACACTGGAGTGGGTTGCCATTTCCTTCTCCAATGCATGAAAGTGAAAAGTGAAAGGGAAGTCGTTCAGTCGTGCCCTACTCTTCGCGACCCAATGAACTGCAGCCTACCAGGCTCCTCCGTCCCTGGGATTTTCCAGGCAAGAGTACTGGAGTGGGTTGCCATTGCCTTCTCCCCTACAAGTCCCCAAATTCCTGGGCTTTCTATTCTGTTTGCAAACTGGCCTTTTCTAAATTCATCTCTTTCTAATAGCGCTTTACCAAAGGAACCAGTTCATTCTATTGACATTTTACCTCAAAACTTTCTCACCCACAAAGTTGTTATGAATATTCTCTGTCCTCTGAATTACCATAGAGGACAGTCTTATCAATTGGTTCATCAGTTACATCACAGAAGTCACAATTTTTCCATTCTCCTATACTGATTTCCTTCCTTGTTTGCTGTCAGCTGATCTCATAGCCAGTGCTGGGGAGATATCTATTACTAGCACTCTGCTTCTGGGTATCAATTTCTATTTTAGTCAACATTTGCTAGGTCCTGAGACCAACCAAAATCAAAATCTTAAGAGCAAAACAGCAAGTATATGTTTGTCTTGCTCATAGTTCTTCAGATTTGTTTGGCATGGCTCCAGGCTTTAGGATGGGTTGAAGTCAGCTCCACAGGCCTCCTCATTCACTTTGGACCAGGCTTCCTGAAGCAGGCTCTCAGGTGGACCACAAGAAGGATGATCAGAAATGCGTGATGGCTCACAGAGTCTTAGGTCAGAAGAACAGTGTCACTTCTGCCCGCATTCTCTTGTCTAAAGCATGTCACATGGCTAAGCACTGAATCATTGCCTCCTTTACTGCTCTGCAAGTCACATGGCAGAAAGAGGGGCAGAATTAAGACAAACACTTCAATTTAAGATACATTTCATAATGTGCCTTTGATTTGATATAATTGTTTAAATATTGTTACCCTGGAGACTTTAAGTAAAATTGACATTCCAGGATTATTCCGTGGCTTTGAATATTTCTGACACTACCAACCACCCCCTGCCCCCACTAGTATGTCCAATTTGGGAAACAGAGCTTCATAAAACTGTGCCTCAAGCATTGGGAGGAATGATGATCTTGCAGGTCCCTCTGAAAAGGATATTCTAATTCTATGACAAGGGGTGAGGGAGGCACTGAACATTTCATCTGGTTTACAGTTTTACTTTAGGCTGGTTTGAATCCAGTTATGTTAGTTCTGAAATCTGGCCTCTCATGCCCCTTGTTTTCTAGCAACAAAATGTTGAGGTATGAGAATGAATGCAAGAGGAAGGCTTCCTTTGAAAACACGTACAGATTGTTGTACATACAACATGTACAAACATTGGGAAGGGAACAGTGCAGGAATGTGATGGCCTTTTCCTCTTTAATTCTTTCATCAGATAGCTTTTACACATCCGTCATGTCAGGTGATGTGGCTAGTGGCTAAGGATGTGATTTTCTAATTTTTGATTATTTATTTATGGCTGTGCTGGGTCTTCACTGCTTTTGCCAGTTTTCTCTAGTTGTGTTGAGCAGGGGTTCCTCTCTACTTGCAGTGCAGTATGCAGGATTTCATTGTGGTGGCTTCCTTTTTTGAGGAGTGTGGGCTCTAGGGTATGCAGACTTCAGTAGTTGTGGTGCACAGGCTTAGTTGCCCTAAGGCATATGGGGTCTTAGTTCCTGGACCAGGGATCAAACTTGTGTCCCCTGAATTGGCAGGTGGATTCTTAACCACTGGTCCTAAGGATGTGATTTTGCAGTGGTTAATAAAGTGGTCTAGGGAAGCTGAGTGTTCCTGAGAAATTTCAAGTGGTCTTCAAAGGCCAAACTACTTCCATGACAATCCTAAAGTGTTACTTGCATTTTCACTCTTGTTCTTACTATCTTAATAGAAAATAGAGAAGCTATTGTTATTACACCAGACATTTAAAAGATTTACAAAAACATAAAACATTGCCATTCTTCTCACTACTTTTATTTTGGAAAATTACAGCCGTTTTTTCATAGGAAGTATTAAATTTGTGTTACTATGTAAAGATTTCATTATTATTTTAAATGAATTGGTATATTAACACTGTGGTGTGCTTAGTCGCTCAGTCATGTCCAACTCTTTGTGACCCCTTGGACTGTAGCTCACCAGGCTCCTCTGTCCTTGGGGATTCTCCAAGCAAGAATACTGGAGTGGGTTGCCATGCCCTCCTCCAGGGGATCTTCCCAACCCAGGGATCGAACCCAGGTCTCCCACATTGCAGGAGGATTCTTTACTGTCTGAGCTACCAGAGAAGTCAATTAACACTGTTAAATATTCACAATTTTGTCTTCTATTACGGTAAATATTGTTAGATATAAGCCATGTAAGCAAAAACCCTCATAGGTATCCTCAAAAATTTTAAGAATGTAAAGGATCCTGAGACTCAAAAGTTTATGAACTCTCTCAGTAGAGAGAGAACATGAAAGCAGGTTGGATCCTTCTCATTTGGAGCTTGTATAGAGTTATCTGTAGGCAGCCGGAAACACTCCTTTCTACGCACCACCCACTGTCATGGGGGCTGGAAGCCTAAGAACTCATTTCCCAGAATGCCTTGCCAAGAGGGCTCAGATTAGATTCTGCCAATGATACATTCTCACTAGATGTGGAAAGTAACTGAAGCCAAATGCTGCTCTACAGGCAGGTGTCTGGGCTCTAGCAGATATGAGATTTTCCAGCAGCTCTTGGTATTGCTATCATCACTAGTTTGGGTGATTCAGGCAGCTATGATTATCACCAGTCTTTCCTATGCCTTCAGAAAGTTCCCAACTTTCTTTCCCCTCCCCTTTTTGTTGCTTTTATTATTAACCATTATTTTTTTAATTAATTTTTATTGGAGTCTAATTTCTTTACAATGCTGTGTTAGTTTCTGCTGCTGCTGCTGCTAAGTCGCTTCAGTCATGTCCAACTCTGTGCGACCCCATAGACAGCAGCCCACCAGGCTCTCCCATCCCTGGGATCCTCCAGAGAAGAACACTGGAGTGGGTTGCCATTTCCTTCTCCAATGCAGGAAAGTGAAAAGTGAAAGAGAAGTCGCTCAGTCGTGTCAGACCCTCAGCGACCCCATGGATTGCAGCCTACCAGGCTCCTCCGTCCATGGGATTTTCCAGGCAAGAGTCCTGGAGTGGGGTGCCATCGCCGTCTCCGGTGTTAGTTTCTACTGTACAGCAAAGTGAATCAGCTAAGTGTATACGTGCATCCCCTCTTTTTTGGACCCCCTTCCCATTCAGTCACCACAGAGCACTGAGTAGAGCTCCCTGTGCTGGACGGCAGGTTCTCATTAGTTGTGGATTTTATACATTCAAGCTAATGGCAAACTTTCATTGTCCTCCTCCCACTATCTCAACATTAGAGAAGTTTCATTTTCCTGAACCAGCTTACTTGTACCTGGAGAGTCAAAGACCAAATGAACAAATAAATTACAAAATGCAGCCGACTGTAAGTAACACAAGAGAAATAGAATGAATGCTGTAACATAGACTAAGAATGGACACTTTAGGTTAAAAATTACATACATGAGAACTATGTAATCCATTCATTTATGCTGCTGATTCTGTGTCTGTTTTTGGTTTTCTAAGAAACCATTTGGTGTTTTTTTTTTTTTTAAGTTTCAAAGAAAAAGGAAATAAAATCACAAAATTATATCAGAAAAAAAGACATTGACTTTAAGAAATTAATACCAGTGTTCCTTGTCACAATGATTTGTGAATGTGTTATAAAATTTTACAGACTCTTACCATATGGAAATGTTTTACACAGAAATTCTTGGGAACATAATTTAGAATCTTGTTACAGAATAGCTTGATATAACACATTGATTTGGTGATGTGATTAATGAAAAGCAAAATTTCCATTAATTTTTATTTTCATTTTTGAGAAAACTTCTACTTCATTAACTCTTATGGAAGTATCAGCACAAGCTAAGTCCTGTGAAACAAAACTTCTGGTAATGGGAGAGAAAACTTAGGTTGTAGCAACGAACTGTATCATACCTCAGCTTGGCAGCGATGTTCACCATCGGTAATTTACGTAAATATTTTACCAAAGTTGGAAGGAGGACAGATGCTGCAATTATAGTAATCAGATGAAATGGATGCAGAGTGCATGTGTGTATGTCTATTTAAAACTAGATTTTCCTGAAAGTTAGAGCTGTCATCTTAGGTCTGGGAGGCAAAAAAGGATGCAGCATGGAGGTACACAAGTTTGTCATTCTAAACAGTCTTAGTGAATGAAATACCAAACCAGCTCATTTTCCAGATTTCAGAACTCAACAGGGCTAGTGACCATTCCAAGGTCACACCCAGAATGCAGCCATTGCCTCAGTTCCACAGCAATTAGCAGAGCCCAAGATCCACTAGAATTTGCAGAGCTCAACTTTCTGGAATTTATATAATGAAAACAATAGACCTTTAAACCTTTTTCTGAATATAAAATTTACTATAATGTGTTAAATACTTTCAAATAGTTCTGTCATCCTTCTCATTTAGTTATGTATAATGAAGTTAGAGATATTAAGGAGCTGCTGAGTGTGTTGCAAATACATTTATTGGGATTAATCCATGGCTGATAAGCAGCACAAAAGGAGAGAAGAACTATTTGATTAACTGTACTTCTCCTGACTTCAAAAGTCCGTCATGGCATGTATGTCCCAACTAAGCAGGTGCTATAAAAAGCCCTACGCAAGTCAAGGGATCAGATTTTCATCTTTTTTTGTGTGGTGTTGTTTAGTCACTAAGTTGTATCTGACTCTTTTGCTACCTCTTGGGCTTTAGCCCTCCAGGTTTCTCTGTCCATGGGATTTCTCAAGCAAGAATTCTGCAGTGGGTTGCCATTTCCTTCTCCGGGGGATCTTCCTGATCCAAGGATCGAACATGCGTCTCCTGCATTGGCAGGCAGATTCTTTACCACTGAGCTACCAGGATGCCCCTTTTATTTGTGAATTCTTAAACCTTTCCCTTTCCTACTTCTTTTCATTAAAGCCTTTAAAAGTCATTTTTTATCTCATTCCAATAAATATCAATGTAACTCCCTCATTATTATTAATATCCTTTAAAAGTGAAGTGGTCTTTTTGTTTTTATTTAATCACAAGACTCTATATTCTTTTCCGAATTTGGTTTCTATGGGTACTTTTCTCTCCTAATGAGTCATATTTGTGGATGCTTAAAAAAGGAGATTATCTAAAATATATTTAAGAAAAGCACACACTTTTTTTTTGGGTGTTTTTTCCAAAGCAGGTGTATCTATTTAAAGTAACACTTGCTTTGTAAAATCTAAATTACTATAGGAAGGCCGACAGAGTGATGATCCACTGAAAACTAAGGAATTGTGTTTTAATTACTTTTAAATTGCTGCTCTATATCATTTTTACAAGAAGTCTTGGTGAACAGATGAAATGCCTTTTTCACCTGGTAGCAATGAGTGTTATGGGTAATAAATTGATGAATGAGGTGAAAGTTAGAGAAGAAGAGCTGAAGAAAAAGAAAGTAGATTATAAGGGTATATATAGGGAATGGAGATATAAAGAATCCTGCAGAACAATTAATATTCCAGATCCCTCATTTTATAAATGAGGAAGTTGTAGGCAAGTGAGATAAAGTGACAATAAAACTTAGAACCTGTACCTGGAGAATCAGAGTCATCTGCCTTTGACTGTACATGAAAAGCAAAGTGAGAAACAGAGGCCCTTCTCTGCTTGAATTACATTTAGAACCAGAATCATCAAGTTATGCTGTCTTAGTGGACTGAGTCATCAAACTCTTCGGGTATTTTCCTGATTTCTACTAAAAGTTATGCTTTGCAAACCCAACCTACGTCTGTATGGGAAAGGAAGGGTCAGATCCTGCTACCCTGAGGCTACCTGGCCAGCATTTAGCATCACTTACAGCTCACTTTTGTGTGTGATGCTAAACAATCTTCCCATAATCCTGTTTGCATTGGCTTCTCTGCTGTTTTCCTTGAACTCCATCATCTAGTTACTCAGCACCTGAGATAGGCATGGCCCTGGGTTCAGCGCTTAATGGGAACATGAAAGTACAAGGAGCTTGCAGTCTAATTAGAAAACAAATAGCTGGGTGCAGGGGTGAAGTGATGGATAAGTGCCTGTGTGTGTTTGAGAGGTCAGAGCTGGGTTGAGCAAAGAGAGTGACTTCTGCACACTGCCCTGGATTTGAGCTGGACCAGGAAACATAGATACCTTCCAGATGTATGAAAGAGGTGGAAATTATATTTTAGGGGAGGGACAGCATGTGTACATACTTTGTGCTAGTGATAAACACCTTATAAATGAGGATCCAAAAGGAAAATTACCTGTAGGGGCATCAGGGGTCCATGGTGAGGAATAGTTAGGTAGATAGATTTTACAGGGACTTGAACACCAGGCTGAAACACTTTCTCTCATTAAATACAACAATCTTACCACCTCTGAATAAATAACGTCTTCCAGTTGGAAAGTAGGGAAGATAAACTGCTTTGTGATCCATTAAAATAATGACGTGAAGCCAAGTCGTATGATTTCCCAAAAACCCATCATTTCACGAGCTACTCCTCGGGTAAAATTACTTTTCTGACTCTGTAGCGATATAAAAGAATACTCTCCAAACCACAACACTGAAACAAGCTGGAGTACTTTGGGTTGTGCTCCCCCTGTGGATTTATAGTCTTTATTGCTTTTTCATTGTGGAAATTGTTTTGGCAAATATGTATTCAGAAGTGCATTCAAAAAGCAAAAGCTGACAAAGTGGAGAGACTACAAAATGTAATGGCTCTGACAAAGCAACAGAGAAATAGAAGCGACAGGGCTTGAATTTCCAGTAACTCTGTCAGTATATTGTGTGGCTGACCCAAAAGAAGATGAAACACCCTGCCTACCCCACAGTGACCTCTTATATGTCAGAATGAGACCGAGAGAAGCAGGAAAGTGGTGAGGGCAGGTGTCGGGAACCTCCAGGGGAAATCACCTGGCCTGATGCGAGGGAGAGGATCTGCCAAGATAAGGGTCCCCATAAGATACATTTATCTGGCAGATAACAGAGGCCAAGAGAACCAAGTTCCATCATTTTTTCTTGGCAGCCCTCAGGCTGGGGTGTCCCAGCCAGTGGTCTGGAAGCCCTGAGGTCACGATATGAGTTGGCACTGAGTCCCATTGTTCCCCATCACTGTCCAGCTCAGCATCCCTGCTGGTTCCGACATGTGGACCAGAAGAGGCAGTTTGGGGTCACAGTCAGGTCACATAGCTTGTCCCACTCCACTGAGCCTGCAAATTCAGAAAGGACACATAGGGAGGGCCGGGTTGGGGAGGGGAAGCTGGGAGGGAGGGAGAGAGGGCCGACCCACTTAACCAGTCAGATCAACTGAGTCATCACTGCAGGACAAGGGAATCGAGAATGTCACTGCGAGCTTCAGCCCACCCTTCTTAGTACAGACGTGTCATTTAAGAGCCTTGCCGTCACTTCTTCCCATGGACTCTGAAAGCCTTCTTTTCATCCCCAGCTGCACACGTTGATAGACTAGCAAAGCCTCGGGATTCCGGCTCTTCTTTCTTGTGCTGTGCTATTTGCCCAGCCTCTAATCCAAGCTGGGATCAGGACCTCCATGCGAAGCTCCGGAGACCAGGTTGTTGTCCAGCCAATGTCTGAAATGTCTACGAGTCAGGAGCTTGGTTGGGCATAGGCAGCCTTTCTAAGAAGATGCTGGAGGAAAGCAGGTCTGAGTCTTCTGGGGCTGGGCCCAGGTTCCCAAGCATTCAGGAGAACAAAGAGATGGTCCTGAGGTTAAAAGCCATCCTTCTTCTCCCTGGTCGATGAGGAAGTACTCTCAGTTTAATGACTGCTTCAGCTTATGCATAGATCTGAGTCTCCCTAGAGGAAGAGGGAGAGAGATGAGTGACAGACTAGCTCTCTTTGGACTAACTTGGTAATGACAGTGTTGTGCTCCTTACCGCTTGGCACAGAGAAACCTTGGGTGGAAAAGGCTTTCTTGTTTTCTAAACTGCAAGTTCATGACTGCTGAAGCTAAACGTGAGCTCAGTGGTCCTTTGGCCACCCAGTTGGCACTGAGTGGGGTGGGGGTGTGGGAGTTTGAGGAATGGGGATTTAGGGATGTGGATGATAGGAAATTTCCTCTGTGCTGATTTTAGGACCTGGGACAGTCCCACTGCTCAACACCATCCTATACACAAGCTGTCTGTGGGGGTTGCTGGGTTTGTTGAAATCTTAAATGCCCCCCACAAGGAGTTTGCCTTCCTGCTACCCAGGGAAAGCTTTGGAGAAGTGGAATACAGGAGATGTATGAAAATTGAGGAAGGCCTGAAACTAAATGCTTGTAAGTCTAAAGCCAGAAGCCTTTCTTGAAGGTGTTGCTAAGGAAGTCAAAGATCTTATTTGTTTTACCCCTACCGTGAGGACGTTTCTGAGCGTCATTGAGCATGACACCACCAGGGGGCAATATGAAGCTGCATCCATTGCTCATCATTTTGGTCTTGACCAAAGTCAAATCCAGACCACACGACCTTTTCTGTCCCCATAAAACAGCTTTCTGAAAGCCCTCGGGTGGCATTTAAACTTTAAAGCTTTGGCAATGTTTAGTAAATCTGACAGGATCAGTAAGAGTACATTGGATTTTTTTCTCCTTAAAACCAATACCAAATTCAGTTTTACTGGGAATATGTTGCTGTTCAAAATCTCGTCCGAAATGGCCATTTTCTCTGACGTCACTGTCTGAAATAAGAATGCATTATGGAATGCCCCAAACCTAAGTTGTAAAAAAAGAAAAAATTTGTAAAGATTTGCTTCCAATCCATGTTATTAAAATGTAAAAGTCTCCAAGGGCAGCACGGTCCACCAGAGATGGATTCACACGAGGTTGAGTGTTTTGTTCAGTCCTTGCCTCGTGTCTCCCTGTGGCTCAGCTGGTAAAGAATTCGCCAGCAATGCGGGAGAGCTGGGTTCTGTCTCTGGATTGGGAAGATTCCCTGGAGAAGGGAAAGGCTACCCACTCCTAGTATTCTGGCCTGGAGAATTCCATGGACTGGATAGTCCATGGGGTCGCCAAGAGTTGGACATGACCAAGCGATTTTCACTTTCACTTGCCTCGTGTTAGGATTGCCCTGGGACTGGCATTACTCCTGCCTTCGGAGAACTTTTAGTCTCCCAGGGAATCTGACGAAATAACAAAAGTCCATTCCCTGGCACTCTGTTAGCTTTTAGGGAATAACTGATCAGTTTGGAAAATGAAAAAAGAAATAATAATTTCTGGAACCACCACAGTTTAGGGAACCTGACATGTTCATAGTCTTAGATTTTGGAATAATACTACTCTAGTGGATTTTCTAGCTGATCAATTCTATCCCAGCCAAATTAGGGTAAATGGCTTTCTTATTAAGAGAGCATTTCCCCTTTTCCTAAAATTTTCATTATTTCCAACACTTTCACTTGTTTTAGGGCAGTTTTGCAAATATATGATATTTGGGAATAAACACAGGTTGAGGTGGTAATCCAGGGACTGTCTCCTGAAAACTTTGAGAAGTTGGAAGAACATTGAGTTCTTCAACTGAAACAGCAGTAAAATAATGTCACTGTGCTATGAATCAAGTGCTGTCTTCTTGCCTAATGTGTCTTAATTCTAATTAAACAGCAAAACTGAGCCCTGATTTTTTTTTTTTTTTTTTTGGCAAGGTTAAGCATTTTGTTGAGTGCTCTCAGCACAGGATAGTGATTTATAAACCCAAATCCAGGTCCCAAGTCTATTATGGACTTTGGGAAAGTCATTTAACCTTTTGTCTCTTATTTCTGTGGAGGGAAATGAAAGTCATAAAATGGCCCATCTCACTGGGGGGCTGTGATTAATGTCACAAATGACAGAAATATACTTTGCAAGTTCAAATTGGTATTGCAGTACTGTAGTGAACCCCTAGCAAAGGGGTAAGGGTCCTGTTTCATAGACAAGGAGGCCGTCTGCCTCCCTCTTTTTCCCACCTCCATCCTCTGACAATGTCCAGATGCTTCCAAAACCATACTCAGCTCTTTTCGACTTTATATGAAGCAAGCAGGTGCTCAGGTGCTCAGTCGTGTCCAACTCTTTGACTCCCATGGACTGTAACCTGCCAGGCCTCTCTGTCCATAGGATGTTCCAGGCAAGAACACTGGAGTGGGTTGCCATTTCCTCCTTCAGGGAATCTTCCAACCCAGGGATGGAACCCATGTCTCCTGTGTCTCCTGCATTGCAGGCGGATTCTTTACTACTGAGTCCTTGGAGAAGCCCAGGTGAAGCAGACACATAGTCATTTTGGAAACATTTAGTAAGCATCTTATCTTTATATTCTTTAGGAAGCAAGGACTGTGAGAGTCAAGTTACCGTAGTTGTGTGTGCTCCCCTTCTTGCTTCATTGTGATGGAAAAGCAGTGAGGTTTGGGAAATGGGGTGTCAAAGTAGCTTGATGACATAGGAAGGAGACAGTTTCTCTGTAAGAAGAAAGCATTTGACCAGCACCCCTTGCAAAGGGCTTTTCCTCACTAGACAATGAGCATAAAAGCTGGACCTGGCGATTTCTTTTTTTACTATGTATCCAACAATGGGCACAGTGCTTGAGCCAAAATAGCCACTTGATAAATGTCTGTTGGAAGAAAGATGGGAGGGAAATCAGCTGGTTCATTTGTAGCACTAATAGCCACACCAAAGTGCTTAGAAGCTGCATTTTCCATGAAGATCTAAATAATGAAATTCTAATGAAATAACAGAAAGCTATACAATCAGTTTTATCTCCATGTATAAGTTTGGCTTTCCTGGTGGCTCAGATGGTGAAGAACCTGCCATCAGTGCAGGAGACCCAGGTTTGATCCCTGGGTTGGGAAGATCCCCTGGAGAAAGAAATGGCAACCCATTCCAATATTCTTGGCCTGGAGAATCCCATGGACAGAGAAGCCTGGTGGGGTCCATAGGGTCCTAGCGGTCATAGCATCCATGGGGCGTGACCATGAGGTCATAGTGTCTAACACAGCCGAACAATTAACACACACACAAAATAAAAATTTAATAATTCAATAAATGAATTTTACTTCTATTTTTTTACTTTTATATTTTAATATCCACACCAAAAACATTTCAGAAGAACTATAATTTTTAAAAAATTTTATTGAAGTATAGTTACTCCACCATGTTGTGCCCGCTTCTGCCATATACATGTACATACCAGGGCTTCCCTGGTGGCTCAGCTGGTAAAGAATCTGTCTGCAGTGCAGGAGACCCCCATTTGATCCCTGGGTCAGGAATATACTCTGGAGAAGAGATAGGCTACCCACTCCAGTATTCTTAGGCTTCCTGGGTGACTCAGCTGAAAAAGAATCCATGGGTTTCCACTCTAGTATTCTGGTCTGGAGAATTCCATGAACTATATGGTCCATGGGGTCCCAAAGAACTGGACAAGACTGCACGACTTTCACTTTTCTGCCATATAGCAAAGTAAATCAGCCGTACACACACATACAACCCCCCCCCCCTTTTTTTTCATTTCCTTCCTATTTAGGTAACTATAGAGCACGGAATAGAGCTCCCTGTGCTATACAGCAAACCCTCATTAGCCATCCATTCTGTATACAGAGTAATGTATATATTGTCAACCTCAACCTCCCAATCTACCCTACCCACTCCTTCCCTACTTGGTATCCATACATTTGTTCTCTACAAATGTGTCTCTATCTTTGCTTTGCAAATAGGTTAATCTGTACTAGTTTTCTAGATTCTACATATATGTGTTAATATACGATATTTGTTTTCTCTTTCTGACTTTTTTCACTCTGCATGACACTGTCTAGATCCATCCACATCTGTGCAAATGGCACAATTTTGTTCCTTTTATGGTGGAGTAATATTCCACTGTATACATGTACCACATCTTCTTTATCCATTTCTCTGTTGATAGACATTTAGGCTATTCCCATGTCTTGGCTTTTGTAAACACTGCTGCAATAAATACTGGGGTGCAGTCATCTTTTGGAATTATGGTTTTCACCGGGCATATGGCCAGGAGTGGGACTGCTGGGTCATATGGTGGTCCTGTTTTTAGTTTTCTAAGGCACCTCCAGACCGTTCTCCATAGTGGCTGTATCAATTTACATTCCCACTGACAGTGCAAGACAAGAAATGAATTTTAACTTCCATCTTTATTACTTTTTAGAGATTTTTTTAGTAGTCAAAATTTTCTACGAGCCTAAGTGCCAAGAATGCAAAAAAAAATTTTTTTTTAAGAAAATAAAAAAGAGAAATGCTAAACTTATATTGTGGATTTTCCAACTAAACCTAAGTAACTCACATGGGAAAATGCAATTTCAGTCAGAGGGGTTTTATCCTAAATATCCAAAATATTTTAAAAAGTAAAGGTATAAAGAGGAGATACAAATGCCTTCAAAACCGACCATTACTTCTCAGAAGCCCAGCGTTACTTGAGAATTGAAAAACAGCGTACATAGCCTGGTGGTCTCATCTTTTTCAAAAGTAGAAGTAATTCCCAGGTCTCGCTTCAGATGATTTGTGCTGCGATCTCAGCAGTTTGTTCTTTCAGTGGCCTCCTGCAAAGAAGCAGCCAACTTCCTACCGACTTTCTACCACCTTAGAGAGTGTTCGATCGTGAAAGGCAGAAGGAACTTGGTATTATTTCAGAAGAGTTATAGTCTCTTAGATTACCACATGTCCCCAAAAAGCTATTGTTGAAGGGAAAATAGACGGTCGCTTGGGAGAAAATATAGATTTAAAGCCATTTTCAAAAGAAATGCTTTATTTTTTTTAATGACTTGGTCCATATTCAATAAAGAGCTTTGCTAATCATTTTTCGTAATTACTTTGGCTAACTCACATTTGATGAAAAAAATATATATTGTGAAGACTGCAGTAAAGTGTAAGTTGCTCTCCCATGTAATTAGTTTGTTCTGGGAGCTCATTTTTATTACGAAAATAATTTGCAGTAGGTAGTTATGAGGGAGGGAGCTCAAGCTCCAAGGCTTTGGGATAGTATTTCCTGTATGAAACCTTCTCTACCATGACAATTTATTTTATTTCTTGGAAGTCAAACATCTCCTTTGCATCTAATTTCAGATAAACAGACTCAACAAACTCAGGCCCTTGACTGTCTGACAGCATTTCTGTGGCATTTCATTCATGAAGGGAATTAAAGGCTTCAGGCATCAGTGGCCATGTATTTCCTTCCGCAGTGCCTATTTCTGAGGTCCTGTTTCACTTTCTTGTCTCTCCCTCCCGGTGCCAAATTGATTTTAAGTGAGAAACAGGGAATAATGGAGGATGGAGGGAGGGGAAAGCCACGCCCATACCTAAGTGACTGCCCTTTGGGAACAATGAGTTCTTTTGTTCATGGTTCCCTGAAGCCAGGAGGAAAGAGGGAGGTGCTTTCATTTTCTTTTCTACACCAGTCTCTCGGCCAGAACTTGGGATCCTATCAAACCAACCCCCAGGAACTTTCTCAACTATTTTCAATTTTATCCTCCACTTGACTCTTTCTCCTTTGCCTTCAAACATGAATAAGTGGCAGTGTAACATGTGTGATAGCATAAGTGAAACGAATCGCCAGTCCAGGTTTGATGCAGGATGCAGGATGCTTGGGACTGATGCACGGGGATAATCCAGAGAGAGGGTGTGGGGCGGGAGGGGGAGGTGGGGGTCAGGATTGGGAGTTCATGTACATTCGTGGCTGATCCATGTCGATGTGTAGCAAAACGAATACAGTATTGTAAAGCAAAACAAACTAAAAAAATAAAAATTAATTAAAAAAAATGAATAAGTTCATTTGTACTTAAAAAAAAAAAAAAGACTTAATCTTACCAGTCTTCAAACAAATGTTCTTTCCTGGGTGCTTCTTTCTTTCTTTGTGATCCACTTCCTGACTTTTAAGTACTTTGCAGTCTTGGTTCTAACCAGAAATACCTTTATTTCTAACATGTTGACTCAATAAAATGAAACTCAATACAGAGGAGACGATGTGATCTCAATCCCTAACCTCAGGCAGTGGTAGCAGTGCGTTTTTACCCCCAGAGAATCGATTTCTAGGACCTTATTTCTCTTTTCTACGTCTCTCTAACTCCCATTCCAGTGCCAGTTTGACTACTTGGGAGATAGATGGAGGGAGAAGGATGCTCTGCCTGTATCTAGAGAGATTCCGCATTTAGACAAGGCACTGGGAAGGCTGTGTCTTTGGGCAAATTTTAAAGTATGACTCATGCTTTTCATCTTCCAACTATGTTGGATATATTTGAAAGGCTAGTTGGGTTTCCATGATACTGTGTTTTGAATTTAAGTTTAAATAATAGGGGAGAATTGGTCAGGGACCTGGATACTTATAAAAGGTGATCCTGTGGATCGATAAAGAACTATCATAAACAGAGAGCCTTCTATGAGCAAAGTCACAGACATGATTCTAATAGAGAAAGATGGCTGACTTAAAAGTGATTCAGAACTGAGTCATTGTTTGATTGGGGTTCTTTATTTAGACTCTGGAAATAGTTCCAAGAGAAAAAGGAGGCATTGACTAAGTTACAGTATAAGAGACAGTATGTTTCGCTATATATTCAGATATGCACAACTGAATGTCTTTCACTGGGATGGTTTTATAGTCACATTTCTGAGAATAGTTCTATCACTAAAATAGTCATGTATGTATATATATATTTTAAACTTTTCTTCTGGCCATTAATATTAAACAGTTGGTAAGGAAACTCATAGGTTAGATTTCATCACCAATTCAAAGGACATGAATTTGAGCAAACTCTGGGAGATCATGGAGGACAGAGGAGCCAAGCAAGCTGCAGTCCAGGGGTTGCAAAGCGCCAGGATGACTTAGCAACTGAACAGCAACCACCACAACAAAAGAAATCTCTGCACTGGATCTTAAAATGAAAATACAAATAAGTTAGATTGCCTTGTTGTGTGTGTATTTGGTGGTATTTGTTTGGGTTAGTCTTTTGGGTGATTTGAACAGGAAGATTCAGAAGAACAAGATAAAGGTTAAGTATTTGCTCTTGGAAGAGTTCCTAATTGCTAAAATTGCAGGAAGCTGTCCTGAACTAGGAAACTGAGGGTTCACAGACTCTGAGCTGCTGAGACCAGGACTGGTCCCTGGGCAAAGCCAGCTGGGTTCTGACAATCAAGCAGCAGGAGCAATGTGTTGAGGGTGAGGCCACTGCCATTCTTGCCACCATCACTGCATCTAACCATCCCATTGTCTTTGAGTCATTTCCCTGGGGTTTAGAGAGGAGCTTAGGGCACCTGTCTGGGCCCTGGCTTCCAAGACTGCTGAAAAGTGATGAAGGGAAAGGGACGGAGAAAATCTGAGGAGGTTCTGACTCTTCCAGCTTTCTTAGGTTGGAGGATGAGGAGACAGATACTCTGAACAAGTGTGTACAGTGGAGAGAATGTCCCTAAAACACAAAGGGGCCTTGGGTTTTGGACAGCTCCCCCTGCTGGCCTCCCCCATACTCCATTTTCAGAGAGAAAATGTGTTAGAAAGTGAAAGTGAAAGTTGCTCTGACTGTAACCCCATGGACTATACAGTCCATGGAATTCTCTAGGCCAGAATACTGGAGTGGGTAGTCTTTCCCTTCTCCAGGGGATCTTCTCAACCCAGGGATAGAACCCAGGTCTCCCACATTGCATGTATTAGAAGACTCTGGCTAATAAAAATTCCATATGCCCTCTGTTGATTTATTAAATTACTGTAGAACTCATAACACTGTTCTAAGCAGGCTTAATGTATTGTAATACTTTCTAGCATTGCATTCTTTTGTAATTCAACTCAGTAAAAAGTATATACCTTTATACAATTAGCATCAGGCATTGAGAAATAAAACATGTCTTTAGGTGGTGACGTGGCTATAGTTTTTCCAGTAGTCATGTATGGATGTGAGAGTTGGACTGTGAAGAAAGCTGAGAGCTGAAGAAATGATGCTTTTGAACTGTGGTGTTGGAGAAGACTCTTGAGAGTCCCTTGGACTGCAAGGAGATCCAACCAGTCCATTCTAAAGGAGATCAGTCCTGGGTGTTCTTTGGAAGGAATGATGCTAAAGCTGAAACTCCAGTACTTTGGCCACCTCATGCAAAGAGTTGACTCATTGGAAAAGACTGATGCTGGGAAGGATTGGGGGCAGGAGGAGAAGAGGACGACCAAGGATGAGATGGCTGGATGGCATCACTGACTCGATGGATGTGAGTCTGAGTGAACTCCGGGAGTTGGTGATGGACAGGGAGGCCTGGCGTGCTGCGATTCATGGGGTTGCAGCGAGTCTGACACGACTGAGCGACTGAAGTGAACTGTCATTTCTTCAGCCTCAGATATCATCTGTTTTATGTTGAACCAGCAATAGCTAGCAAAGAGTTTAAGTGCTTTATTTAATAGGAACTTTTCTCCACATCCTCTCCAGCATTTATTGTTTGTAGATTTTTTAATGATGGCCATTCTGACAGGTGTGAGGTGATACCTCATTGCAGTCCTGAGTTGCATTTCTCTAACAATTAGTGATGTTGAGCGTCTTTTCATGTATTTGTTGGTCATCTGTATGTCTTCTTTGGAGAAATGTCTATTTAGGTCTTCCACACTTTTTTTAATTGGGTTGTTTGTTTTTTGTTATTGAGGTGCATGAGCTGTTTGTATATTTTGGAGATCAATCCCTTGCCAGTTGTTTCTTTTGCAAATATTTCCTCCCAAATAAACAAGGACTCCTGACCTTTGTACACTTCATACAGTATTTTTTTTTGAATGTTCATAAAGCTTTCTTTTTTTAACTTGATTTTATTAAAGTCTAGTTGCTTCATAATGTTGTGTTAGTTTCTAGTGGTAGCAGTCATTCAGTCATATCTGACTCTTTGTGACCCCACAGACTCAGCCGGCCAGGCTCCTCTGTCCATGGGATTTTCCAGGCAAGAACGCTGGAGTGGGTTGCCATTTCCTTCTCCAGAGGATCTTGACCCAGAGATCAAACCCAGGTCTCCTGCACTGCAGGCAGATTCTTTACCATCTGAGCTATGGGAAAGTTTCTACTGTGCAGCTAAATGAATCAGCCATACTTATACATACATGAAGTGAAGTGAAGTGAAAGTTGCTCAGCCGTGTCTGACTCTGTGTGTGACCCCATGGACTACAGCACACCAGGCTCCTCTTCCCATGGAATTTTCCAGGCAAGAATACTGGAATGGGTAGCCGTTCCCTTCTCTATGCGATCTTCCTTATCCAAGAATTGAACCATGGCCTCCTGCATTGCAGGCAAAATCTTTCCTGGCTGAGGTATCAGGGAAGCCCCACTTTTATGTATATCCCCTGCCTGTTGGACTTCTGTACCATTCAGATCACCACAGCACTTTAAGCTGAGTTCCCATAATGCAGTATGTTCTCTTTAGTTATCCAATTTATGCATAGTATTAATCGTGTACGTATGTGTCAATCCCAATCTCACAATTCCTCTCACCACCACCCTTCCCTCCTTGGTATCCATGTATCAAATAGCATTTCTTTAACTGTGAATGCCATCAGCTACTTCACATTTAGGAGAAATCTCATTTTATATTCTTGCATTCTATCTAGTGCAACCATTTGGATTTCATAAATGAGAAAATTTAATTGGTAGCCAGTGGACCAGAGAGAAATTCTGTTGCAAAAAGGGGCAAGTTTCACAGTTGCTTTCCTCACAAAGATTATGCTGGCACAGGATAACCTTCAGATTGATTAAAATGTTGCTCTGAATCATATAATGTTTTCCATAAATCTGCTACCAATAGTAGTTTGCAGTAGTCAAACAATAACACTTCAATCATTCAGACTCAGTGGTTTCATATTTCTCTTATCCTGACGTCTCTACATTTTGAATTACTTTGGAGTTCTGCTGATTTGAAATTAAAATTTACTAAAAAGCGCTCTCTTCCAAAATGTGACAAATTGGGTGGTAGTATTCAAATTACGAAGGTGAAGGACAGGGAAGCCTGGTGTGTTGCAGTCCATGGGGTTGAAAAGAGTCGGACACAACTAAGCAACTGAACAACAATTCAGATTATTCTAGAGACCTCTTTATTTTATTCAAAGATGAGGTTGTCAGGTACTACCAAGTATTTTTTATTTTTTAACTACCAAATGATTGCAAATGGCTATTTTAGGTCAAAACTCAGGAATATGTTTTGGCACATTTTAATTGTGTTCGATGATTCTTTTTCTCCATAGTTTCATCCATGATTTTCTTTCCAATTAGCAACGTGTTTCTCTGGATACTAAGAAGAATTAAAGTAAACAGATTTCCATTTGGAGAAATGTTGTCCTAAAGGTTGTCCTGTTCTGTGCTCAATCAGTTCACTGACATCAACTAAACTGCTAGAGCTCCTGAGAGCATAGAAATCTGCTGACTGTAGGGAAAGATGGCAAAATCAAGTTCTGTTTCCTGGAGTTCCTCAATGATCCTGGGCTCCTGCTCTGCAGATGAGGTCCTCTTGATTTCATCCACAATTTCAGTATCTTTATGTTGGGCACCTCATGTTCTTCAGTGGCCCAGCCTCCCGCTATGGGTCCTCAGTCCCATGGATACGTCCCATTGGCATGGCTGATGGAATCCAGACTTCTCTGTTCATCAGGCTCTTGAAATGATCCAGCAATCCCTGCTGCCCATCACTCCCAACAAAGGGAGCAGAGAGGTGAATCAGAGACAACTCAGCCTTTCATTCAGTCTCTGATTCTCAGTTCGCCTTTCCTGATTTCCTTCTGCCTCCAGCGACACAAGTGTGAAAGTCGCTCAGTCGTTTCTGACTCTTTGTGACCCTATGGACTGTAGTCTGCCAGGCTCCTCTGTCCATGGGATTCTCCAGGCAGAAATACTGGAGTGGGTTGCCATTCCCTTCTCCAGGGTGTCTTCCCAACCCAGGGATCAAACCCAGGTCTCCCACACTCAGGAGGATTCTTTACCATCTGAGCCACCAAGGAAGCCCAAACTACACAAGGCTGCTCTTCTTTTCATGGTCGATCAGTTTAATGTGTTTACATTCCTTGGTAGTGTCTGACTAAGGCTTTGTGAAAAACTGGGAGTTAAAAACTTCTGACTTGGGTAACTTGTACAGAAGTGTATATAGGATTACAACCCATTCTGCTCTTCACATCATGCATACATTGTACTCTATATCCTTCCTGTATGTTTTAATCAGCTTAAATTTCTAATTACTCAGCAGTTACTTGGTGGAAACCATGACATTATTATTTGCATTTTTCAGATGGAGAGACTGAGGTCCTGAATTTGTACTGATTGTGCTGTGCAGTGTGTCCAGGTGACGGGGTTGGAGCCTCAATCCAGAGCCCCTGGGTGTCACCCCAAAAGACTGTGCCACTTATCAGTGGAGGACGCCTCCTCTTCATTTTTTGCTAGGTAAGTCTCTCTTTTTATTAAATCATAAAGTGAGCATTCATCATCTTGGCAGTGAATGAATTATAAAACTATAAAACTTGGCTTCTGTTAATTCCTCCTTGAGCCTCATGGAACAAAACGTCTGAGTCCAACCATGCACTCTTCCTCCAATGCGTATCCATTCTGATATCCAGCTGTTTTATTTTTTTAGCCATTCTTTTTTTGAGCTTTCAGGCAGCTCTGTCGATATAGGTGTTACCTTTCAGGCTATGTTTTACATACACTTTTGTGCCTGTGTTTGTGTTCAGACTCTGGCTTGAAGCCATCATGATGACTAAAGCCTAAGAGAATGTTCAAAGATCATGAACCTTTGGCAGACAGTATGTGAACCTCTGTAGGTATCTGGTGACTTTGTATCTAAGGAGTAAATAGAATGAGTCAAAAGTAAGATCCTTTTAAAGGCCTACCCAGTAATAATGACTTTGATCTATGTCAAGGTCCCACAAAAATAGCAAAATTAGTTTGCCAGTTTCATTGAGGTTCTTTTGCTTTGCCCAGATCAGCCTACAGAGGTGGATTTGGGTGTGTGGAATGGTGGGATGACCAAATCGACCCCCCAGCTTTAATTGTACTCATTTGGCCCAAATTCTGATCATAAATCTACTGCAGGAGGGGGGACCCCTTCCAGCGCCTGAGAGTAGGCTCTTGCCTCACATTCAGAGCTGAATAAGTATGTGAACCTCTGTAGGTATCTGGTGACTTTGTATCTAAGGAGTAAATAGAATGAGTCAAAAGTAAGATCCTTTTAAAGGCCTACCCAGTAATAATGACTTTGATCTATGTCAAGGTCCCACAAAAATAGCAAAATTAGTTTGCCAGTTTCATTGAGGTTCTTTTGCTTTGCCCAGATCAGCCTACAGAGGTGGATTTGGGTGTGTGGAATGGTGGGATGACCAAATCGACCCCCCAGCTTTAATTGTACTCATTTGGCCCAAATTCTGATCATAAATCTACTGCAGGAGGGGGGACCCCTTCCAGCGCCTGAGAGTAGGCTCTTGCCTCACATTCAGAGCTGAATTGTCTGATAGGACACACACACTGAGAGAGCAAGAGATTGTGGGGGCAGAGGCACCTGGGTGGAGAGCAGGAGCGTAAGAGAACCCAAGAGGACGGCTTTGCCACGTGGCTCTCAGTCTCGGGTTTCATGGGGATGGGGTTGGTTTCCAGGTGGTCTCTGGCCAATCGTTTTGACTCAGGGTCCTTCCTGGTGAACTCTGGTGGCATATGTCACTCAGCCAAGATGGATTCCAGCAAGGATTCTAGGAGGTTGATAAGACATGTATAGCGGCGTCTCCTGTCTCCTTTTGACCTTTCACAAATTTTTCCCATTGGTGGTAACTTTTTAGTTCTGTGCTCCTTACCATGACCTTCTGTTCTAAGATGATTCATGCAAGTGGCAACTATCTTGCCTGGCTGGGGGGTGAGAGGTGATTTCAGTCAGTGTTCCCCTTAACAAATCCACTAGTTCAATACTTTAATAAAAGCAATTTTCATTTTGAGTTTCCTCTGATTATAGATGGAGAAGGAAATGGCAACCCACTCCAGTAGTCTTGCCTGAAAAATCCCATGGACGGAGGAGCCTGGCAGGCTCTCATAGGATCAGGCAGCCTAACAAACAGTTCAGTCCCCAGTTCAGTCATTATTACTGGGTAGGCCTTTAAAAGGATCTTACTTTTGACTCATTCTATTTACTCCATAGATACAAAGTCATCAGATACCTACAGGGTTCACATGCTGTCTGCCAAAGGTTCGTGATCTTTGAACATTCTCTTAGTCTTTAGTCATCATGATGGCTTCCAGCCAGAGTCTGAACGCAAAGACAGGCACGAAAGTGTACATAAAACATACCCTGAAATGTAACGCCTACCGTGCATGGGGTCGCATTACAGAAATCTTCATATAGCCCTTACCATTTCACACCATATTGTAAAATTTTGGTATTTGATCCACAGGAAGCTAATATAGAGAAGAGATAGCTCCTGTCCCAGCACAGTGGTTATCACCTTGGATTTGCTTTAGTGAGCAACGTGAATTGACACACAGCCAAATTGCATTGTTACCCTAAAAGATCATAACTCTAGAGTCACTGGCAAGAGGTCATTGAACTTAGTTTCAACAACTTCAGAATCAAGGATCCATGGCTTCCATGTTTATACCAGCTCTGATGCAGGAAATTCTCTAATACAAGAGTCAGACTTGTGAAACAGCTTCTGAATTCAAGGAGCTAAAGAGAGTGTTTACTTCTGTAAAGTGACAGCATTGGTGGGACACCTTCAGATAAGAGAGGACATGTGGATACTGGACTTTGTACGGCTGGAGAGCTGGCTAGTAGGTCCTGTTTACTCTTGCCCAGAAGCTGAACCTCAGAAAGGGAATTCAGGAGTCCTTTAAAAGCTCCTGGTGATTGACTCTGATTTCCTTTCCTAAGCATATGGAGTCGATTTTCTACTGTCTCTATAAATACTGTTGTGTCTGTCTCTCTGCCAAACCAGCTACCTTTCTCACCCCAAGGAGAAGCCAGAGATCAGACATTCCTACTCTCCAGCCCCATTAGACACCATGAGGGGAGGGAGCAGATTTGGCAGTCAAAATGATGTGTGTATTTGAATCTTGAAAGAGCCAGGCTACACTCAGGTCAGTGGGCTCCCATAAATAACCTGTGTTCTTTCTCTCTTTGTGTGGTTTGGACTGGAATGCCTTTCTCTTTGGAGCTGTACAAGCGGCCAGAGATCAAAGAGTCAACCGTTTATGGATGCGTAGTTCATTACAAAGTCATCATGCTCAGCGGGAGGACTCTGGCCCAAGCACTCATAATTTTCTCCTATTACTATTTTGTTGCCTGGGTTGGGGTTTGGAGGGCACTCAAAGAACTTGCCACTACTTTAAATAACTTTTTAAAAAAAGAGTAGAGATGAAAATTCACTTTCAAAGGAGGGTTAAAGCTTAACTGGCATCTTTTTAGGCTATGGAATGTGGTAAGAGGGAATAGGAAGTAAAGAAATTGACCCAGTACCACAAGGAATGTGGTTTTAAAAGAATAATAGGCAGAACAGTATCCTGTGTAATTGACTTACCCTTGGGTCAACATTACGGAGAGCCTTTGATAAGCAGAGCAGAACATATACAGGGATTTTTTTTTTAAGCTCAAACTAGATAATGTATTTGAAAAACAGGCTTTGAAATAGTTTGTTAGAATATAAGGAATAAATGTGTTTCAAATTATAGCATTGGGTAATGTTAACAATCCCTGGATTGTGGATAATCACAATGATATGAAATAATAATGACACTTTGTTGAATGTCTACTGTGTGCGCGTGCTGTGCAGTGTAGGTGATATCTTTTAATCCTCCCAGCCACACACAGGGAGGTGTCTTTTCCTCACTTACATACAGGGAAACAGGACTCTGCAAAGTTTAAGTGCTTTGCTCAAGGTCACTCAGTCATTAAGTGGTGAGCCCAGGATCTGAACCAAACTCTGGAATGAATCAGAATGACGGCCACTTAGCCTGTAGTTAGTGCTTCTGGTTCCTGACTCTTGCTCTGGCCTCTGTTGCAGGAGTTTTTGGAGTGTCTTTGCTTTCTGAGCTGGGGAGGCTTCGCAGTCTGTGCTTGCCACTGTTCAGGCTGGGGTCCATTCTCTCCAAGTCCTGCTTCCTGCATTTCCCCATCCCTCACCCACAGATCCTACTCTGGCTTCTAGGGCTGCCACTGACCACCACCCACAGGCCTTCTGCAGGGAGCAGTCTCTAGAGTGCATTATGAGGAAAGTGCTTAAAAGAAATACTTTGTCAAATCTGTAAGGGACCCTTATTGGACTTCATATTTAATTTGTATGGTTGTTGTTGTTGTTCATTCGCTAAGTCGTGTCTGACTCTTTGCGACCCCGTGGACTCCCCACCAGGCTCCTCTGTCCTCCATTGTCTCCTAGAGTTTGCTCAGATTCATATCCATTGAGTTAATGATGCTATCTAACCTCTTATCCTTTGCCACCCCTTTCTCCTTTTGCCTTCAATCTTTCCCATGATTAGGGTGTTTAATATGTATACAACACATAAAATACTTTGAAAGACAACTCATGACACTGAATGAATCTGTATGTTTGTCCACAGGCTATCAGACTTGATCCCTGAACCTTTTACAACAAGTCATGTAGCTCAGATCCTTGATCTGTTGTTTTTGTGTGGATCTCAAGGACCGCATATCTAGTAAAATAACTTCCATCAGAAGTTATTTTGATCAATTACAGGGATAGCCAAAGAACATTTCCCCAAATGTATTCTTTTAACAAGAATCATGTTCTAGTTTTTCATACTTTTTATTACTTTAATTATAATCAAAGCTGAGCTATGTGAATCCAAAAAAAAAAAAAATAGTATGCAGTGTAGTGCAAAGAACTCAGTGAATAGAGTCCATATAAAGTCTCAATGGCTATGGAATCTTAGAGAGCCTTTGTCCTTGTCACAGGTCAAACCTGCATCACAGAGTTTCCCCAAGATCAGATAATTCAGATGATGGAAAAGCTAAAACCCTTTGCAAGTGTGACCTTCTGTCCATGTTACTACCTTTTCTTCATCCCATCTCGTTTTACTGCTTTAAAAAATAGTTTTAAAGGGTCAGAAATAGAAGCAAATAATCGATCTATTCTTTTCTACCAATTTAATTGAAAGGCAATGGAGACGTCATCTAAAAAGCCCATGGCTCTTCCCGGCTCCAAGTTTTCCTGAAAGATTTCACACGTGCCATGGAAGAAATTGTGAGTCAGCCTTCCCCAGTCCCAACTTTAAGAGTTGCAGAAATCATCTGCCAGGCAGCACATATGTTCTTAGTTCCATGAGAGGAAGAAAACATATTTGTTGAAAAGAAATGGAAATTTAAAAAACCAGTTGAGTTGTAATAAAGACACTTCAAATTTTGCTAACTTCTTTCCCTCTCTGGTGCCTGACTGCTTTCCCGGCCCTGGACAGTGTCCCCTGCTTATGAGACAGCTATCACCCCAAACATTGTATCCCTGGGGTGTGGGCTCCACTTGGCTGTGTTATGATGCCGAAATAATATATCTATGGTGACTCCTTGAATGCAGAGCACTCAAAAGCTATAAATCCGTTCTCTTATTAAGATCTTATACAATTCAGTGTAATAATAAACTTTGGTACTAAACTACAGTCTACAGTTAAGGGAACATGGCCACAATGAAATAAGTTGACCAAGGTCACACAGCTAATGAGCCAGGCAGAGGCAAATAATACAACTCCTCAGTGTCGTGTTACATAAGGGACCTCCAGACATAGGAGAGGTATTGTCTTATTTTCTCTGTTGTCTTCAAGGAAGCATACTCATGACCCGTTAACATGCTTATAAACACTGCTGGCAGTACTGTTGCCTCTATGTTATTAATAACATTGCAGGAATCAGATTCCAACAAGTTGTGGGTTTCTCTTGAAGCAAAAGAAATCAGTTACAGGGGAAATGAAATGGTCAATTCAGTGCTCTACCTAAAAAAATTTTAAACTCATTTGATGATACTTTTTGTCCTTCTTCACCTCTCACTGAAGCTGTTCTGTTCCTTGGTAATTGCTATTTGATGATTCTGGTGGATTGTCAGTCTTCATGTTTTTATTCATTAAAATGTGTAAGTAAAAATTGATGCAAGGGAAGAACTATGGCAGCTTCCACCACAGAACAAAGGCTTTTCTAAACCAGCTTTTGCCCGTAGCATCTGAGTATATATTTCATGTGGGTTCCCCCCCAACCTCAAGAATCCAATGGCATGATTTTACGTTTAGAATCAACACTGACATTTTCTTTGACCAAAACTAAGTAAAGAGAAAAAGGAAGAAACATTTCTACATTTAACTAAAAAACCTAAAGGCAATCTGAATAAGACTTTGAAAAAAATTTAATTTTAATTGAAGGATAATTGCTTTACAATATTGTGTTGGTTTTCCCATACATTGACATGAATCAGTCATAGGTATACATATGTCCCCTCCCTCTTGAACCTCCTGCCCACCTCCTGCTCCATCGCACCCCTCTACGTTGTTCCAGAGCACTGGCTTGAGCTCCCTGAGTCATACAGCAAATTCCCACTGGCTGTCTATTTTGCATATGGTAGTGTGTATGTTTCCATGCTACTCTGTCAACTCACCTTGAAGCTCTATTTCCATTTTGTGATCTAGAGCAGACCTAAGGTGTTTGTGCAGACAGGTGGTGAGTCCTTGGGCAAAGGATCATGTTGACGTTCTGAGACTATTTCAGGATTCAACATCAGAGAGGATTTTGAAACATGGTTTTAAACTCCCATTGAAACAGGTTGCAGAGTGAATCTTAAAGAGAAAACCAAGCCAGATAAACCCAAGATCTTGGCTTCCTGTCAAATCTCACTATTTGGAACCCCAGCTCAGGGACTTCCTTGGTGGTCCAGTGGTTGAGACTCCACCCTTCAAATGCAAGAGGCACAGGTTCAATCCTTGGTGGGGACATTAAGATCCCACATGCCATATGGTGTGACCAAAAAAATTTTTTTTTCATTTTTTAAATTAAAAAAATATAGAAACCCCAGTTCATCCTTCCAGAAGTCTTCCAAGGCAGCCTTCCCTAAACCCATCCCTGCCACAGACACCAGCCCTGTGACTTCCTTGATCCTGCTAAAAAAAAAAAAAAAAAAAAAAAAGCTCAGAGAGTGCATTTTGCATAAAACTAGCAAACAGGAGCACAACAAGAGGGAATTCCTTAACAGTAGAAAACTGAGCGGTTTGGTGGTGAGACAGTAGTCTCTTTCTTTAGGATGATTGGGGAGAGTTCTCCCCTTGCCTTTGAGTGAGGGGTTACCCTAAAGACAATACTGAACTCTGTGTTTAGTTGCCAAAACCATGCAGGCTTGGGATTTTTTAGAAAGTCAGAACTTTCAGAGGATTGAAACACCCATTATGAGGAACTGTAACTTACAAGTACCTAGTAGAGACAAGAGAATGGAAGACTTTTTAAAAATACAGTTTTATCAAAAAAATTGAACTTTAGCTGGATTAAGTTGACACCAATTTCTACATGTGTCAGTCAATAGAAAATGTGCCTTTAAAAACTGGAACCTTTTTTGGCCACTGATAGCATCTTAGTCTGGGCTTCCCAGATGGTACTACTGGTAAAGAACCCACCTGCCATTGCAGAAGACGTAAAGAGATACGGGTTCAACTCTTAGTCCGTAATCATTTTTTTATGATTGAAATGCAATTTTCATCATTCACAGAGCCCATATTTGTAAATTCGCCTGCTCACTAAAATTTAATAAATCAATACTTAAGTGTTTTCACAGTCATTCAGGGACAATTTGCTGAAAACATAGGCATATTTCTAGCTGAGGTTGAACAAGGCCACCCTCTGCCTCCCTGTTTGGCTCATACTGGAAACAAGTGTCATTTTCACAGTCTATTTTAGCGTCACATTTTTGCACTGTGTGTTGATGGTATCACCGTTTAAAATCGCCCCCAAGCAAAGAGCAGATGGTCTCCTCAGTGGTCCAGTACAGTAAGGCTGTGACGTGCCCTATTGACAAAACATGTGCTCAATAAACTTTGTTCAGGCATGAGTGATAGCGCCACTGGCTGTGAGTCATGTTATTGAATCAACCATATATGTTACATAAGATGTCAGACAAAAACACATTAATAAAGGTTATGTATTAATCATTTGACAAAAAAAGTTGTGACCAGAGGCTCTCCTGAGCTATACCCTCTTTTCTCCCCTAGGACAGTGTTTTAGTGTCTGCTCATTCCATTGGATATTACAGAACACGAATACTGTACTGCAACATAAAATGAGAATTGATCACATCTGACTGAAAGCTCTGTACCATCTACTAACTTGAGTGACTCTATGGTGTGGAGATAGCCTTCAGTTATCATCTCAGAAATATAGGACTCAGAAATGTCCTGCTGCAGGGGCGGGGGCAGGTTTCGGATAAATCAGGAGTTATGGAGATTGGATGAAAACACAGTGAATTTTATATGTGAGGCAAAGAAAGGGAAGCTAGTACTGGAATGTAGAGAGAGAAGGGAAATTTGGCTGTAAGTCATGGCCAGGGTCTGCCTTAAAGGGAAGGAGGTGGAGATGGAGGAAGAAACTAAAGATGAAAATCTGAAAGTGAAGGACAAATGGATGTGTTCATAGTGAAACTCAGAGTTGGTACCCAAGATAATGTCATTAACCATGGGATGTATCACTGAAAGCATTCAACATACTCCTGCTACTAAATTATAGAATGGGAACATTAATGTGTGTAAAATGTCATTGGTTATATTTTCTTGAGAAGCAGTAGGTGAGATACCAAGACATTCAGCAGAGCTTAATGACATCATTTTTACATAAATTGAGCTTTATTTGTTTTTTGTTTTCTTTTTGCCTCATGTAAGGTCATGAATCTTTATCTCATAGCTACCCAGAAAAGACAATTTTGATTTTGTATAAATAGCATCTGCAGAAATGTTTCTCTTAAGCCAGGGGCACTTGCATGCACTTAAGGTAATGGAATTTAATAACCTATTTAATTTGTGATGGTGGGAGAGAGATTTTTTTTTTTTACTAGCTAACAGGGAAACGATGTGTTCTCATATTCATGCAAAAAGTAATTTGTTTTATATGCAGAAAGTAGAGTTTACAGTTTGAAATAAACAAATCATTGCTTTAAACAGTGTAGGAGAATGCATGCTACAGAAATAATTGCTTGTTTACATGCATTTGCTTGTTGGAAACAAAAGACTGAAATGATAGCTCTCTACCATTAGTCTGCTATGTGAAGAAATGAGAAAGGAGAGAGAATTTCCCATAATCCCATGTGGTCATGATAAATTGTACCATTTGACCACTTAATGGTATATTAGATCAATATGGCATCTAACTCTTGAGCTTCAGTTAGAAATCTCAAGTTTGGTGGAAAAGTATTTTTTAGTGTTTCAGGAAAGATTGTCAAAACTTTAGGAAAATCAGTGCTGATGAAATATAACCAAGTTATATCTTCACATACATAAAAGTTACTTTTTGTTTTTTCTAAGAGTTCGAAAATCATTCTGAGCACTAAGAGTTTTTTTAAAGTAGTGTTAAAATCACATTGAACAGCTGCTAACAAGTAATAGTCATACTCATATTTTTCTAAAAACTAAACACAATAAGACATAAAATACATAAGACAAAATTAATACAAATTTTTCAGTATTAGTTATTATAATAGGATTGTTGTTTTAGTGAATATTGACCCTAAAATAATATATAATCATCAAAGTTGTCCTAAATCAAGTATCATTCTTTTTTTATTATCATACAAGTGACCTTATCATTCTTGAAAATACCTAGAACTAACAAAGTAAATGGAGAAGGCAATGGCACCCCATTCCAGTACTCCTGCCTGGAAAATCCCATGGATGGAGGAGCTTGGAAGGCTGCAGTCCATGGGATCACTGAGGGTCAGACATGACTGAGCGACTTCCGTTTCACTTTTCACTTTCATGCATTAGAGAAGGAAATGGCAACCCACTCCAGTGTTCTTGCCTGGAGAATCCCAGGGACGGGGGAGCCTGGTGGGCTGCTGTCTATGGGGTCGCACAGAGTTGGACACTACTAAAGTGACTTAGCAGCAGCAACAAAGTAAAAGATAGGAAATAACTAAGCAAAAGGAAATTTTGAGGGCTGCAAAGAGATTTTCTGTATCCTCCAAGACATTTCCTTTAAAAGACTGTGAATGGGAGAAAATAATAGCAAACAAAACAACTGACAAAGAATTAATCTCAAAAATATACAACAGCTCCTACAGCTCAATTCCAGAAAAATAAACAACCCAATCAAAAAATGGGCCAAAGAACTAAACAGACATATCTCCAAAGAAGACATAGAGATGGCTAACAAACACATGAAAAAATGCTCAACATCACTCATTATCCAAGAAATGCAAATCAAAACCACAATGAGGTACCATCTCAGGCCAGTCAGAATGGCTACTATCCAAAAGTGTACAAACAATAAATGCTGGAGAGGGTGTGGAGAAAAGGGAACCCTCTTACACTGTTGGTGGGAATGCAAACTAGTACAGCCACTATGGAGAACAGTGTGGAGATTCCTTAAAAAACTGGAAATAAAACTTCCATATGACCCACCAATCCCACTGCTGGGCATACACACTGAGGAAACCAGAATTGAAAGAGACACATGTACCCCAGTGTTCATAGCAGCATTGTTTATAACAGCCGGGACATGGAAGCAACCTAGATGTGCATCAGCAGACAAATGGATAAGAAAGCTGTGGTACATATACACAATGGAGTATTACTCAGCCATTAAAAAGAATGCATTTGAATCCGTTCTAATGAGGTGCATGAAACTGGAGCCTATTATACAGAGTGAAGTAAGTCAGAAAGAAAAACACCAATACAGTCTACTAATGCATATATATGCAATTTAGAAAGATAGTAATGATAACCCTGTATGCGAGACAGCAAAAGAGATACAGATGTAAAGAACGGTCTTTCAGACTGTGGGAGAAGGCGAGGGTGGGATGATTTGAGAGAATAGCATTGAAACATGTATACTATCGTATGTGAAACAGATCGCCAGTCAAGGTTTGATGCATGAAACAGGGTGCTCAGGGCTGATGCACTGGGATGACCCTGAGGGATGGGATGGGGAGGGAGGTGAGAGGGGGGTTCAGGATGGGGAACACATGTACACCCATGGCTGATTCATGTCAATATATGGCAAAAACCACTACAATATTATAAAGTAATTAGCCTCCAATTACAATTTTTTTAAAAAAGGCTGTGAAGGGACTCCCTGGTGGTCCAGTGGCTAAGACTCTGCACTTCTAGTGCAGTGGGCCTGGGTTCCACCCTTGGTCGGGGAAGTAGATCCCACAGGCAGCAACTAACAGTTTCCCTGATGAAACTGAAAGATCCCGCATGCCACAACAAAGACTGAAGATCCTGTGTGCCACAACCAAGACATGGTGCATCCAAATAAGTAAACTTTTTTTTAAAGGAATATGCAATGATTGTGTTTGTCTGCATCCATATTAGTTTCATTAGCGTAATTAAAACTCTCTGCTATTACAAGCAGACTCAAAATCTCAGTAGTTTAAAACAAGATTTATTTATTGTTCATGTCATGGTTCCTCTGAGATTACTCCTTTAAATAGTTTCTTCCACTTTATAGCTTTCTTAGTCTCAGAGGGAGAGAAACACCTTCTAAGTTATTTGGATGGTTTAGGGCCAGGCCTGGAAACAGCAACATAATTTCCGCTCACATTCTTTAGACCAGAATCTTGTCCTGGTTCAGTTCAGTCACTCAAGTTGTGTCCGACTCTTTGTGACCCCATGGACTGCGGCCTGCCAGGCTTCCCTGTCCAACACCAACTCCCAGAGCTTGCTCAAACTCATGTCCATTGAGTTGGTAATGCCATCCAACCATGTCCTAAGGCCACAACATAACTGCACAGTATTCTGGGAAGTGCTTTCTTACTGATTGCATGCTGCTGCTAAGTCGCTTCAGTCATGGCCAACTTTGTGTGACCCCATAGACGGCAGCCCACCAGGCTCCCCCGTCCCTGGGATTCTCCAGGCAAGAACACTGGAGTGGGTTGCCATTTCCTTCTCCAACGCGTGAAAGTGAAAACTGAAAGTGAAGTCACTCAGTCGTGTCTGACTCTTAGCGACCCCATGGACTCTAGCCCACCAGGCTCCTCCATCCATGCGATTTTCCAGGCAAGAGTACTGGAGTGGGGTGCCATTGCCTTCTCCATACTGGTTGCATGGAGAAAAGAAACACATAGGCTTTCTTGATTCTTCAGAGATACTCTAAAAGTTTAAATTTTCCAGTGTGCTCTGTTTATTTCTTAGCATGCCATCAACATGGGGTTAACAATTTTTATAAGGGCATCATTTGATACCATAATTTTTGTATCTCAGCATGCACGGTTAAGGTTGGTCCAAGTCTTCCCTGAAGCTTCCCTGATCGTTTTACCACACCCTATAGTGATCCTCTAATCTATGCTGTTATGGTGACATTTAGCATATAATCTCTGTAGTCTTTATTCTTTCTACTTGTCGTATCTATGATCTTCCTATTAAACTCTGCATATCTTACATCTTATAGTACAGAATAGTATTGTATAGCATGGTGTAGTCTGGTATCATACGGTACCATATCATATAGTGTTGTGTAGTAGTTAGTGACATGGTCTCTGTAGTCAGTCTGCAAGGGTTTGAATTCTGGTTTTATTACTTACTAGCAATTTGCCTTACCTAATTATCCAATGTCTTTGTACTCTACTTTCCTCATTTAAAAATAAGCGTAATCACTAAAGTACATACTTCATATATCTGTTAATGAAATTGCACATGATAAAGTAGGTGAAGCACTGAGAGTAGTCACCATTTATAACACTCGTAGTGATGTAATTACTTATACAATACAGAACTATCACTTTTTATTCTTGAATGCTCTACTGCAGTTTTCATATAGGCCTACCCAGAGTAGGTCACAAGAAAGGTTTACCAAGACAAATTAATGAAGATTTTTGATTGATAAAGTAGAGAATCTTCTACATCCAGATAAGAACCCTTCTTCAATATGTCTCCTCCAGTTCCACACAGATGCCAATATTAACATATAATCTTTTTCTTTAGAATTAGGAATTAACCTTAAAATGGCTAATTTTTTTTTTTCATTTAAGCAATACAATGCACTAAACTGTAAGTTCAACGTTTACTGATACAGCATGTCTAAAATCCTGGATGAAATAAAACATCTAATTTTCATGTACACCTGAGCTGTTATGAAAGTGACAGAATACCTGCAAAGGCCACATATCATGTGAAGAACAATTCCACGGAAGTACAGAAATTTATTCTGGGTTGTTTGCCAATTCTTTGTGACCCGGAACCTGAGTTCCGGTAGTTATACACAAACGTTGGTCAGTGGTAGAGAATCCGCCTGCCAATGCAGGAGACACAGGTTCCATCCTTGATCCAGGAAGATCCCACATGCCAAAGAGTAACTAAGCCCATGTGCTGCAACTATTGAGCCTGTGCTCTAGAGCCCAAGCTCCACAGCAAGAGAAGCCACCACAAGGAGAAGCCCACACACTCCAATGAGAGAGGAGCCCCTGCCTGCCTCACTTGAGAAAAGCCCACACAGCAACAAAGAGCCAACAAAGCCAGAAATAAACATATAAATAGATTTAAAAAAGAAAGAAGGGACGAGCGCAGATTGTACAAATAGATTGGAGACATAGATAAAAAGCAAGGAGATTGTATTTTAAAATCCCACATCTCATAGACAATTAATAGAGAAAATTGCTTGCCTCAGCCTTTACTCTGCGAGAAGCAGGAAAAAGAAAATATCTGTTTTTAAAATGCATTAGGCTCAGTCCTACCAGGTAACCATTTTAACCACTCAAAAAAGGGCAAAATTTGAGTTTAAAGCAGCATCAAATTGATAGTCTCCCAGGTGCTTGACAGGAGAAATGCAAATCTCTGAAAGAATGCATCTTAAACCTAAGCCTCACATTTAGGAAAAAGGTTTCCAAGGATCATGAGCTCACAGAAAGATTTACCAAACACAAGGGAGTAGAACACTATTAGCAAAAGTCAAGAGAAATAACAAAGTGAAGAATTTCAAAATTAGAATTTTTACCCCAGGAGTATGTAAGTTTTATATCTTTAATACACTCAAGAAGCTAAAAGCATATAGCAAGTATCATAAAATTGTGTGTTTTGTGTGTTAGTCACTCAGTCATGTCTGACTCTTTGTGACCTCATGGACTGTAGCCCACTAGGCTCCTCTGTCCATGGGATTCTTCAGGCAAGAATACTAGAGTGGTAGCCATCTCCTTCTCCAGAGATCTTCCTGACTCAAAGAGTAAACCTGGGTCTCCTGCATTGCAGGCAGATTCTTTATCAGCTGAGCCACCAAGGAGGCCCATCATAAAATTGTATAACATTAAATATGGAATTTGAAAAGAAATTAGCATTCTGGAAGTGAGAAATATAATAATTGAACTTAGGAATTGCTTTAAACATAAGATTAGGCTAATTGGAGAAAGAATGTGTAAATCAGAAGATAGAGTAATAATTAAGAATGCCACATAGGCAAAGAGGAGGTAGGAATGAGAGTTTAAAGATGAAGAACATATAGAGGGGAGGGTTGAACACATGTCAGATTGGGAGGTTTAGGACAGGAGGGGGCAACTTGTTCCTGTAAAAATATCAGATAGCAAATATTTTAGGGTTCATGGGCCAAAAGGGCTCTATCAACCCTGTCATTGTCATGCAAAATGATGCTCTGAAAAATACTCCAAGAAATACTCAACTCTGCCATTGTAGTGCAAAGCAGCTGTAGATAATCATGTAAACAAATGAGGCTGGATGATTTCCAATAAAACTTTACTTACAAAAAGACAACATACTTTGTTTGGTGCATGGATCATTGTTTGTCAACTTCTAGTCTTGGAAATAATAGAAAATCAGCTAGAACAAAATTTGAGGAGATAGTGAATTACATCTCAATCAAGATGCCCAAAACAATTAAATCTCAAACCAAGAGGAAAAGGTACAATGATAGCTGGGAATTTACCAGAAATAATAAAACACAATAATTCTCAGATTCATAAGACAAAAAATCCAAAGTAGGAAAAAGTAAAAATAAAATGCAGTTCAGGTCAGTTCAGTTCTGTCGCTCAGTCGTGTCTGACTCAGCGACCCCATGAATTGCAGCACGTCAGGCTTCCCTGTCCATCACCAACTCCCAGAGTTCACTCAAACTCATGTCCATCGAGTCGGTGATGCCATCCAGCCATCTCATCCTCTGTCCCCTTCTCCTCCTGCCCCCAATCCCTCCCAGCATCAAAGTCTTTTCTAGTGGTCAACTCTTTGCATCAGGTGGCCAAATTACTGGAGTTTCAGCTTTAGCATCAGTTCTTCCTAAGAACATCCAGGACTGATCTCTTTTAGGATGGACTGGTTGGATCTCCTTGCAGTCCAAGGAACTCTCAAGAGTCTTCTCCAACACCACAGTTCAAAAGCATCAATTCTTCAGTGCTCAGCTTTCCTCACAGTCCAACTTTCACATCCATACATGACCACTGGAAAAACCATAGCCTTGACTAGATAGACCTTTGTTGGCAAAGTAATATCTCTGCTTTTCAATATGCTATCTAGGCTGGTCATAACTTTCCTTCCAAGGAGTAAGCATCTTTTAATTGCATGGCTGCAGTCACCATCTGCAGTGATTTTGGAGCCCCCCAAAATAAAGTCTGACACTGTTTCCACTAGTTATTGTGAAACTACAGGACAAGAATGAAAACGAAAAAAAATCTAAAGTCATTTAAAAAATCATTAAATTCATTCTCCTAAAAATATGTAGAGAGTGGACAAAATTTCAAAAATATATCAGGCTCCTGGAAATCGACCCAAGACAAACAATACTTACGAAGCATTTTTTCATGAAAAACCTCTAGAACTTTGAGTGGGAATGGTAGAAATCTGTGATCTTCATACTTGGAGTTAGTCCAGACACCCCACTACAAGCAGCACCTTGGCAAATGCCATCTGTAGCTTTACATGAGTGGAGTTGGATGTGAAAACTAGCAGTTTAACTGTCAGAGAGGGATGACTTGAAATGAAAGGTGAAAATCCACACCCAAGAGTTTTGTTAGTAAAAGTAGAAAACTTGATAGGATATCAATAGGAGAAATCTGGTGCTCTTCACATTAAGTTTGTACTCCCATTTCAGTGAGCAGTGGACACGCAAGAAATTTAGTAAGATCTTTTTAAAATAATTTTATTATTTTTTAAATTTTGGCCATTCTGGGTCTTCATTGCACAGGTTTTTCTCTAGCTGCGGCAAGAGGGGGCTACTCTGTAGCTGCGGTGCAGTGGCTTCTGTTGCGGATCACGTCTCTAGGGTGCCCCGGCTTCCGTAGTTGCAGTTCTCGGGCTCTAGCGCACAGGCTCAGTAACTGTAGCGCACAGATTTAGTTGCTCCACAGCATGTGGGATCTTCCCAGATTAGGGATCAAACCCATGTCGCCTGCATTGGCAGGCAGATTCTTTACCAAAGAAACACCTTAATAAGATCTTGGAAGTGAGAAAATCCCAAAGAGATGACAATTATTGGAACTAATAAGCAATTGTGGCAAGATAGGAGGATGCAATATATTAATATCAAATCATATCAATATTAATATAATTATACAAATATAATTATATATTAATAGTATAGTAATTATATAATATGTAAGCATTAATTGATGTTAAGAATTTATCAATACACTTACTATTAAATTTGTGTTAATCTTGATATAATTAGTAATATATTGTGTTAGTTATATAAATGTGTATTATTATAAATTCATAAATTGATACTAAACTTATAAATTACAAATTAATACTAAAAAAGTCAATTCCTTTCCTATATACCAGCATTGAACAATTCAAATTTGTAATTAAGAACATAATACTATTTTTGCGTTAATACCAAAAAAGTGAAATACTTTAGGTATAAATCTGATAAACTATGTGCCGGATCTATATGAGAAAAAAAGCTGCAAACTTTAATGGAAGAAGTCAAATATCTAACTAAATGAGGAGAGAGTTCATATTCATGAATAGGAAGATCCAATATTGTCAAGACATCAGTTTTCTCCAGCTTGATCTTTGGATCTATTTCTCCTTTAACTTGAGTTATTTAACATTTGGAGATTTTTCAAATAGCTTTCTGCCACTGATTTCTAATTCTGTTGTGATCAAAGGAAATACCCCATGCATTTCCATATCTCTATATAGTAGTACCCTCCTGTGATATGTTTCCCTAAAATCTGTGTTTTTGCCTCCTGAACTTTGAACTCTGTCTCCTCCACTCAGAGAGACAGCTGACCTCTGTTTGGGTGTCCTTTCCCTTCACTGTGTCTGGAAACTCCCAGACAGTAACCAGAGACCTTCATTGGGCACACCTCATTTGTTTTTATCTCTCAGCAATCACTTTCCTGTGCTGTGCATTGTACAATGTCTGAGAACCATTGTTTCATATATTTTGTCTATTTTCCTAGTTATTTGAACAGGAAGGGTAAATCTGGGCTCTTTTATTCTGTCATTGCCAGAAGCAAGCCAAAAACTGTTTCAAGTCAATTGTGTTTCCTCTAAACAACAAATAGAAAATATAACTTTAAAATGACACCCTTTTCAGTAGCATAAACAAGATAAGGTCCGCAGGAATATATTTAACAAAAGATGTGTGATTTTCAGAATATTATAAAATCTACTAAAAATAAATTATCAATGCCTAAATAAATGGACAGAAATGTAATGTTAATGAAGACTCAATCACATAAATTTAGATTCAGTGCAATAGTAATGAAATAATTTTCCCGCTATATTGAGATGTAATCAACATATAACCTTCATTGTGTTAAGTTTAAGCATGCATTTGATATATTGAAAAAATGATTACTGTCATCAGTTCAGTTCAGTCACTCAGTCTTGTCTGACTTTTTGCGACCCTATGGACTGCATCATAGCATTTCCTTTGTTGTGCAGAGGTGTTTTTTTCTTTTTTAAGTTTGATGTAGTCCCCGCCCCTGACACCTTTTTATTTTGCTTTTGTTGCCTTTGTTTTTTATTTCAAATCCAAGACTTATACCAAAGAGCTTAATGTGTTTTCTTATAAGAGGTTTATGGCTGTAGGCTTTTTATTCAAGTCTTTAATCCATTTTGTGTTGATTCCTGTGTATGGTGTACAATAGGGGTCCAGTTTCATTCTCTTCCAGTTTTCCCACCACCATTTACTGAAGAGTTTATCCTTTTGCCATTGTATATTCTTGGCTCCTCTGTCATGAATTAGTTGACTATTTATGCATGTCTTTATTTCTGGGCTCTGTATTCTGTTTCATTGATCTATATGTCTGTTTTAATGCCGATATGATTCTCTTTGATTACTGTGGCTTTGTAATATAGTTTGAAATCAAGAAATGTGGTGCCTCCAGCTTTGTTCTTCTTCTCAAGATTGCTTTGGCTGTACATGGATTTTTGTGGTTCCATACAAACTTCAGCATTCTATTTCTGTGAAAAACGCTACTGGAATTTTGATAGAGATGGCATTGAATCTGTAGATAGTTTGAAGAGTGTGGACATCTTCACAATATTAATTCTTCCAATCTATGAACACAGAATATCTTTCATTTATTTCTGTCTTCTTCAGTTTCATTCATCAATGTCTTACAGTTTTCTATTTCTGATAGCTTTATTATGCAGAGAAGTAACTGCTTTTTATATATTGATTTTATATACTGCAACTTCACTGAATTTTCAAATTTGTTCTAACAGCTTTTTGGTAGAATCTTTAGAGTTTTCTGTACATAATATCTGGAGAAGGAAATAGCAACCCACTCCAGTATTCTTGCTTGGAGAATACCATGGACAGAGGAACATGGTGGACTATAATCCTTGGATTTGCACAGAGTTGGACACGACTGAAGTGACTAAGCAGCATACAAAATACCAAACCATCTAAAAGAGAGACAGTTATAATTTTTCATTTCTAATTTGGATGCCTTTTATTTTTGTTGCATAATTGCTCTGGCTGCAGCTTCCAATACTAGGTTGAATAAAAGTGGAGAGAGTGGACATTCTTGCTTTTTGATCTCAGAAAAGAAGCTTACAGCTTTTCACTATTGTGTATGATTTTAGTTGTGGGATTGTTGGATATCGCCTTTACCATTTTGAAGTATATTCTCTATATATCCAGTTTGTTGAGTATTTTTATCATGAAAAGATGTTGAATTTTGTCCATTTTTTTCTGCATTTATTGAGACGATCTTATGATTTTTATTCTTTATTTTGTTAAAATACTGTATCACAATGATTGACTTGTAGATGTTGAACCATTCTTACTTCCCTAGAATAAATCCCACTTGGTGGTAGTGTGTGATACTTAATGTACTGCTGAATTCAATTGCTAATATTTAATCAGGATTTTTTATTGGCCTGTAATTTTCTCATCTTATAGTGCCCTCATCTGGTTTGGGTATCAAGGTAATTTTGACAAGAAGAGTTTGGGAGAGTTCCCTCTTTTTCTTTTTTTTTTGGAAGAGTTTGAGAAGGGTTGGTATTAATTCTTCTTTAAATGTTTGGTAGAGTTTACCAGTGAAATCATATGGCCTGGATTTTTTTGTTAGAACAAGGGAAAATTTTAATAGTTTTAGTTTTATGTGTAATTTAGCAAGATGTTTATAAAATTGCATGGAAGAGCAAAGTACTAGGAATACCCAAGACACTCCTTAAGAAAAGCCGTTGCCCAGGCAGATATCATGATTGATAATATGAGTCAGGAGACTTCTTTGATGGTCCGATGGTTAAGAATCTGCCTTCCAATGCAGGGGACAAGGGTTCAACGCCTAATCAGGGAACTAAGATCCACAAGCCGTGAGGCAACTAAGCCCGCTCACTGCTGCAACTATTCAGCCTGCAAGCTTCAACTAAGACCTGAAGCAACCAATTAAATATATCTATATCTATATCTCTACACAGTGGAAGTGAGAAATAGATTTAAGGGACCAGATCTGATAGACAGAGTGCCTGATGAACTATGGATGTAAGTTCGTGACATTGTATAGGAGACAGGGATCAAGACCATCCCCATGGAAAAGAAATGCAAAAAGGCAAAATGGCTGTCTGCAGAGGCCTTACAAATAGCCGTGAAAAGAAGAGAAGCGAAAAGCAAAGGAGAAAAGGAAAGATACAAGCATCTGATTGCAGAGTTCCAAAGAATAACAAGGAGAGATAAGAAAGCCTTCTTCAGCGATCAGTGCAAAGAAATAGAGGAAAACAACACAATGGGAAAGACTAGAGATCTCTTCAAGAAAATTAGAGATATCAAGGGAACATTTCATGAAAAGATGGGCTCAATAAAGGATAGAAATGGTCTGGACCTAACAGAAGATATTAAGAAGAGGTGGCAAGAATACACAGAAGAACTTACAAAAAAGATCTTCACAACCAAGATAATCACGATGGTGTGATCACTCACCTAGAGCCAGACATCCTGGAATGTGAAGTCAAGTGGGGCTTAGAAAGCATCACTATGAAAAAAGCTAGTGGAGGTGATGGAATTCCAGTGGAGCTATTTCAAATCCTGAAAGATGATGTTGTGAGAGTGCTACACTCAAAATGCCAGCAAATTTGGAAAACTCAGCAGTGGCCACAGGACTGGAAAAGATCAGTTTGTATTCCAATCCCAAAGAAAGACAATGCCAAAGAATGCTCAAACTACTCACAATTGCACTCATCTCACATGCTAATAAAGTAATGCTCAAAATTCTCCAAGCCAGGTTTCAGCAATACATGAACCGTGGACTTCCAGATGTTCAAGCTGGTTTTAGAAAAGGCAGAGGAACCAGAGATCATATTGCCAACATCCGTTGGATCATGGAAAAAGCAAGAGAGTTCCAGAAAAACATCTATTTCTGCTTTATTGACTATGCCAAAGCCTTTGACTGTGTGGATCACAATAAACTGAAAAATTCTGAAAGAGATGGGAATACCAGACCACCTGACCTGCCTCTTGAGAAATCTGTATGCAGGTCAGGAAGCAGCAGTTAGAACTGGACATGGAACAAAAGACTGGTTCCAAATAGGAAAAGGAGTACGTCAAGGCTGTATATTGTCACCCTGCTTATTTAACTTATACACAGAGTACATCATGAGAAATGCTGGGCTGGAAGAAGCACAAGCTGGAATCAAGATTGCCAGGAGAAATATCAATAACCTCAGATATGTAGATGACACCACACTTATGGCAGAAAGTGAAGAGGAACTAAAGAGCCTCTTGATGAAAGTGAAAGAGGAGAGTGAAAAAGTTGGCTTAAAGCCCAACATTGAGAAAATGAAGATCATGGCATTTGGCCCCATCACTTCATGGGAAATAGATGGGGAAACAGTAGAAACAGTGTCAGACTTTATTTTTTTGGGCTTCAAAATCACTGCAGATGGTGATGCAGCCATGAAATTAAAAGACGCTTGCTCCTTGGAAGAAAAGTTATGACCAACCTAGATAGCATATAAAAAGCAGAGACATTACTTTTCCAACAAAGGTCCGTCTAGTCAAGGCTATGGTTTTTCCTGTGGTCATGTATGGATGTGAGAGTTGGACTGTGAAGAAGGCTGAGCGCAGAAGAATTGATGCTTTTGAACTGTGGTGTTGGAGAAGACTCTTGAGAGTCCCTTGGACTGTAAGGAGATCCAACCAGTCCATTCTGAGGGAGATCAACCCTGGAATTTCTTTGGAAGGAATAATACTAAAACTGAAGCTCCAGTACTTTGGGCACCTCATGCGAAGAGTTGACTCATTGGAAAAGACTCTGATGCTGGGAGGGATTTGGGGGCAGGAGGAGAAGGGGACGACCGAGGATGAGATGGCTGGATGGCATCACCGACTCGAAGGATGTGAGTCTGAGTGAACTCTGGGAGTTGGTGATGGACAGGGAGGCCTGGCGTGCTGTGATTCATGGGGTCGCAAAGAGTCGGACAGACTGAGCGACTGAACTGAATTGATATCAATATCTCTATCTATCTATCTATCTATATATATATATACACATATATAGTAAAAAAAAATATGAGTCAGATTTGCACAATATGCTTGTACATATTGGGTTTTAATTCTGCCTAGATACCTACAGTTTATTTCTCTGAGCCTCAGTATCCTCATCCATGTGATGAGTGTGTCAACTTCACAGGGTAATAATAAGGAATAAATGAGTTACCAGGTAATAAGTACTTACATATTAACAGTATCTGGCATATTATAAATATCAACCCACGTTAGCTTTTTAAATTATTATTTGGCTCTAATTAAGACAGCACAACACAGGAGGGATAGACAAATAGATAAACCAAACATATCCAAGAATTCAGAAAAGGCTCACCCCAAATGGAAATGAATAAACAACAAAGCTGCCCCTTCAGATCCACAGGAAAGGATGCATTGTGATGCAGTGTAATTGATTGCTTGATTATTTATGTGGAAAAAAATGAAAAAGGATCTTTTCTTCTCACTAAAAACAAACCAAATGTTCAGCAACTGAAGAATGTAATATGCTCATGTCATGGGCCACTATACAAGGTGAAAATGAATGAATGAAGTTTGTCATGTAGATACATATAGGAATCTCAAGAGACAATGCTAAGCTAAAATAAATGGTTGTTGTTTAGTCACTAAGTCATGTCTGACTCTTTTGCAACCCCGTAGACTATAGCCCACTAGGCTCTTTTGTCCATACAATTTCCTGGGCAAGACTACTGGAGTGGTCCTTTTCCAGGGGATCTTCCTGACTCAGGGATCGAACCTGCATCTCCTGCACTGGAAGATGGTTTCTTTGTCACTGAGTCACCAGGGAAGCCCAAAAGTAAATTATGGGAGCACAAACACTATTTAAGGTCATTTCTATAAAATGAAAAAAACGAAGTCAAATTATATTCTATAGATAGATCCACACTTGCAAACTATGAAGAAAAACAAGAGAATCATTAAAGCTTAATCCAGTGAAGCTGCCACATCAGGGTCCAAGGACCATATGACCAATTGGAAGCACTTAGAGGATTTCACATTCTCCAAAGGTAGTATTTTATAGGCAATGGGTCTGTATGTGTTCTTTGTATTTTTTATCATTATATTTGAGTATAGAGCCTTTTTATATTTGCTGTATCTCAAAATCTTTAAAAATTATCTGAGGCGTTCCTAAAAACCTAAATATCATTTATGTGGTATATCAGTAATTTACTGCTTCCATCCTCTTGTCCTGGTTAGATAGCATCACCAGCTCAATGGACATGAACTTGAGCAAACTCTGGGAGGTAATGAGGGACAAGGAAGCATGGTGTGCTGCAGTCCATGGGATCGCCAACAGTCAGACATGACTTTTCGACTGAACAACACTGCTTTCATGAATGTGTTATATTTGATATTTTAAAATTTTAATACTGCATAATAAACTTTTGCCTAACCTAAAAAAGAATTCTACATTATAAATATCCCATGAAGAGCTTTTCCTGAAAGCAAATTTTCCACGGGTTAGAATTAGGGGTCTCCTGAGGACATAAAAATAGTTGTCAAAGAAGAAACAGGAATGAAGGGAAGCCAAGGGCTGTGAAATGACATTAAACTATGATGGAAAATGAACCCTGTTTCACAGTTTTCTTAACTGCCCATAAGTGGGTACATTTTTTTTTGTCTATGATTTTTTTTTAGAGCTGAAAAGAATCATCTGAATAATCCTACCATGGATTGGGGTTGCAAAACAATTCAAAAAGAGACTTAGAGCCTCATCTGCTTTTGGAAATTAGATGTGTCTAAAAACAGAGGAACACCAAACCACTCTTGAAGATGCACGCTGCTCTGTTTCTCTGCATAAATATCTGCATTGCCTTGTTTGCGAACAAGAGTCCGCAGAGATATGAGGGTTATGGACTGTTCTTGCACAGCGTGGTATAAATTCTTCCTTCATCCACTCTAAAGAGTATTCAGGGACTAAGGCAAGCACATAAAAACAAATGCAGACTGCTCAGTGGATCTTTATTTATTCACTCAGAAAAAAATGGGACACTCTGGTACAGGAGCTTCTATATTGTAATTCAGGACAAATTTTGGAAAGTCAGGGCCAAAAAATTTGCTAGCAAGAATTTGAAAGTCACGAGGGGAAATCTCTCCCTCACTTTGAGGAGGATGTACTATTCCTTTCAAGAAAAAGAGATACTCTCCAAAGAGAAGAAAAGACAGTGGCAGGGAAGAAGAGACAGGAGACAAGTTCTGAAAAGGTGGTTTCAGAGTCTTTAAGGCAAATCCATCTCTAGTCTTGCTCATTACCATGGGAGAAGTTGTTTGCATTTGTCTTTGTAAAGTAAGAAAGAAAATGGAATTCAATTCCATTTCCAAGGGCTTTGTATTCTCTGCTTGCTCAGCCGTGTGACAATGCAAGGGGACTTGTTGGGTCTGGTGGCAACTGAAGTTTGGCCTCAAAGGAAAAAAAAAAGATTACTTCTCTTTTCTGGCAGCAGAATAACTCTGCCAATCTCCTTTTTTAAAAAAACATTTATTAGGCTACACCAGGTCTTTTAGTTTTGGCATGCAGAATCTTTATTCACGGCATGTGAACTCAGCCTCTGGGGTCTAGTTCCCTGACCAGGGATCAAACCCTGCATTGGGAGCATGGAGTCTTAGCCACTGGACCACCAGGGAAGTCCCTGCCTATCTCCTTAAATTCATCTTGTGAAAATAGAATTGCAACTAGGCATTGTCTAGATTGTAGTGAGGGAGAAGATGGACCATTGTCTAGCCCTAGTTTTACAAGAAGTTACAGTGCCAGCTGTGTGCAAATGTGAATCTGAAGAACTTTTACTGGGATGCAGTATACCATTTGACTATTTTTAAGTGCATGGTTCTGTGTTATTAAGTGCATCCACATTGTTGTGCAACCATCACCACCATCCACCTCCCGAACTTTTTAATCTTCCTTAATTGTATACTGTGCTTTAAACGGTAAGTCCCCACTCAGCCCCTGGTAACCATGGTTCTGTTTTCCTTAGGTATTGACTACTCTAGGTATCTTATATCGGAGAAGGCAATGGCACCCCATTCCAGTACCCTTGCCTAGAGAATCCCTTGGATAGAGGAGCCTGGTAGGCCACAGTCCATGGGGTTGCTAAGAGTCAGACACGACTGAGTGACTTCACTTTCATGCATTGGAGAAGGAAATGGCAACCCACTCCAGTGTTCTTGCCTGGAGCATCCCAGGGACGGGGGAGCCTGGTGGGCTGCCGTCTATGGGGTTGCACAGAGTCGGGCACGACTGAAGCAACTCAGCAGCAGCAGCAGCAGCAGGTGCCTTATATAAGTGGGATTATACAATATTTGGGCTTTTATGATTGTCTTATTTCATTGAGCATAATGTCTTCAAGGTTCAATATGTTATAGCTTATGTCAGAATGTCCTTCCTTTTTAAGGCTGAATAATATTCCATTGTGGGCTTCCCTGGTAGCTCAGCTGGTAAAGAATCCACCTGCAATGCAGGAGACCCCAGTTTAATTCCTGGGTCAGGAAGATTCCCTGGAAAAGGGGTAGGCTACCCAATCCAGTATTCTTGGCATTCCCTGGTGTCTCAGATGGTAAAGAATCTGCTTGCAGTACGGGAGACCTGGCTTCAATCCCTGAGTTGGGAAGACCCCCTGCAGGAAGGCATGGCAACCCACTCTAGTGTTCTTGCCTGGAAAATCCCCGTGGACAGAAGAGCCTGGTGGGCTACAGTCCATGGGGTCGCAAAGAGTCAGACACGGCTGAGCAACTAAGCATAGCACAGCACAGTACTCCATTGTGTGCGTATACCACTTCTGTTTATCCATTCATCCATAGATGGACAGTTGGGTTACTTGCATCTTTGGACTACTGTGAACAATGCTGCTATGAGCATGTACAAATAACTGTTCTGGTTCCTGTTTTGGTTTATTTTGGGTATATATCTAGAAATAGAATTGTCAAATCACATAGTGATCTACATTTAATTCTTTGAGGAACCACCAATACTGTTTTACTGAGTGGCTACACCATTTTATATTCCCACCAAAAGTGCACAAGGATTCCAGTCCTTCCCCATCGTCTCTAGTTCTTGTTATTTTCTGGTTTGGAGGGATTTTTGTCTGTTTATTTGTAACATTCATCCAGATGGGCTTGAGGTGATTTTTCATTGTGGTTTTGATTTGCATTTCCATAATGATTAATGATGTTGAGCATCTTTTCATGTGCCTATAGGCCTTGAATAATGTGGAAAGCTGTGCTAGCTTATATTCAAAGAGCCATTTTTTAATTTCACTATTCTTTTGGCATCTCATTTCTGTATTACTTTTGTGTAATATTTACTGTGGTTTGAATAAAGAGAAAAGGGAACTGTAGTCTTTAAACGTTTAGAAACAACACTTGGGTTGACTTTGGTGATGGATCAAATCTCAAGATGTTTTCATGTTTAATGGATGCACTTTCCCTAGATCGTGCATTAAAAGTTAATTGAATACATAGCACGTTTTTAATTTGTTCCATTTTCTTATTTACATCATGATTTCTTGAACCCCTCACCACCATTAAATCAGAGCATTTGAAAGCTTGTGAAAACCAGAGAGAATTTCTCTGGTATTTAAAAAAAGTAGCTGGTGTCTGTTGAACGAAATGTCATTCCATATTTCCACAAGTGCCTGGAAGTTCTGAAATAACCTCTTCTTAATTTTTCTTTTTTTAAGATTTGACTTTTGCTGACCTGAAATATTCAACATGTGGGATGTTTTATAACTAAGAACTTGAGCAAGATAATTTTAAATCATACACATGGAGCCACATCATCTTTTAAAAAAATACACATAAGTTTCACTAATAAATCTCAACCTCATTTATAATGAAAATCATGTTAAGATAATGAAATACTTTTTCTTACAACCAAGAGAATGACAAAGTTTAAAATTTTGGTAGTAAATTACTTTGGTCAAAGTGTGTGGTTTCACAGACATTCTCATTTCCTCTTTGTAAAAGCTAATTGTTAAGACTTCACTGAAAGATTATTTTGGTGGTATCAATCATAATATGAAATGATGAGGTGATATCTCATAGTTTTCATTTGCATTTCTCTAATAATTAGTGATGCTCAACATCTTTTCATGTGCCTCTTGGCCATCTGTATGTCTTCTTTGGAGAAATGTCTACTTAGGTCTTCTGCCCATTTTTGATTAGGTTGTTTACTTTTTGGCTATTGAGCCTGCATGAGCTGTTTGTAAATTTTGGAAACTAATTCACTGTTGGTCCCATCGTTTGCAAACATTTTCTCCCATTCTGTAGGTTGTTTTTTCATTCGTTTCTGGTTTCCTTTGCTGTGCAAAAGCTTTGAGTTTAATTAGGTTCCATTTGTTTATTATTGTTTTTATTTCTGTTACTCTGGGAGATGGATCGAAAAGTTACAGCAAGAATTAACAAGCTCATGCACTCACCAAATAATCACTGTGTGTTGCTTGCCTCCTTCAAGTGTTTCCTGGATTTATCTCTTTGTTTTTTCTTCTTCTTCTCAGAATTGTGTAGATCTACTTAAAAAAACTTTTTTAATGAAGTGGGAGGTATCCTCCATCACCATTGTCTCATTTGCATTTTAGAATAAGTAAAAGGTACTGCCAATTAGAATTACAAGTACTTTAAAACCTCGTGGATAAATCTGAAGACACTATTATTACCAGTAAGTCATAAAAATACCTTTTAGGTTACTCGGTGTTTTCAAGGATTATATTTTAATTTTATTTATTTTTGGTTGCACTGGGTCTTCACTGCTGTGCATAAGCTTTCTCTAGTTGTGATGTGGGGGTTTCAGTAGTTGTGGCGCATGAGTTTAGTGGCTCCTCGCTATGTGCAATCTTCCCGGACCAGGGATTGAAGCCCTGTCTCCTGCTGGCAGGCAGATTCTTAACCTCTGGACCATCAGAGAAGTCCAAGCTGTTATATTTTAAGTTATTCTTTCAATAATATCACTGAAGTCCAGCCTAATAAAAAAATAGCTGATCTTTACTTAGGATTCCACTTTTAAATACACAATTTTAACTTGCACTTAGAGAAGATATAATTCTTAAAATGGCACATGGAAAACCAACCGTCTGTAACTACTAAATTCCAGCCTCCCTCACAACCTGGCTGTCTAACACATTTTTGGACTACTTTTTCAGACTGCTTCCAAATCTGTGGTTGGTTCCGATAAAGTTGTTCTGCCTTCTATGTATGGGAGTGTTTTGCAATAAAAACCAAAAAAGTTCTTGGCAGTGACAATTTTATAACATACCGAAGCATGTCCTAAATAATTTTAAGGTTCTTTTACAATGTAGAAGTGCAGATGGGTGACATCATGGTGTAAAGCAACTTTTATTGAACTCATAAAAAATGCTTTTTAAAGGATTCTTAGAAATTAGAGTTGTTAAATCAAGAAATCTCTCTGTCACATTTAACTAGGAAATTGAAGAATCTGAACATACAAGTCTTTGTCTTGAACCTCCGAAGCATGAAAAATTTTACAGGATAAGTTTAGGCCGCAGATTCAGTTACCCAGGCACTCAGACTATGACTGCTTACATCTGGCAACCTATGTAGATTAATTACTGGCAAAGCATGGTAGGATCCAGCCAGCCAAAGTGGTGAGGGGTATTCCTGGTCCTACCGTGTTTTGTTATTGTTTGAATTAATATTGGCTGTTCTTGGAGACCACCAAGAGACTTACCTCTGGTCACTGAAAGTGATGCAATATCCAACTACAGGAAGGTAGTTTGAGAAATTGTTCACGTTTTGATTTGGACCCAGAGCAGAGTGTCCTCAGTTACACATATAAGGCGGCAAGGAATCCAGAAAGCAGGTTTTAGTCCAGGAGATAGGAATTAGATTGATATTGTTATTCATAGATGGTTAATTGGCTGCTATAGAACAGAGATCAACACACAATGAATAACTTGGTCCTGTTAGTTTTCATAAATAAAGTTTCACTGAAACACAGCCTTGCCCAATCACTCCTGTTTGGTCTGTGGCTGCTTTCTAAAGTTGAATAGCCCAAAAGGGATCATACAGTTCTCAAAGCTGAAAATATTTGCTGTCTGGTCCCTTACAGAAAAACTTTGCTGACCATTCATTTTTATAAAAGACTCTGCTAGGTTACCTAAGCAGTCTTCAAGCAGGATAAGTAGGAAAATTGGTCATTTATAGCCACAGAAATTATTACCTTTAATTCATGTGTTATTTTACAATTGCTAAAGTGCTTTCATATTTCTTTAATGTCACTTGATTGTTGCAACAACCCTGGGATTGAAACAGAGAAGATACTAGGACACCTTTTTCAAGGTGATTTGGTCATAAGAGGTGAAATGACTTCTCTGTAGTGATGTAACAAGTCAGGGTGTTTCTGTGGGCAGAGTGAGTGCCAAAGGCAGACCAATTTTTTTTTTTTTTTAATTTTTATTGGTGTAGAGTTGCTTTACAATGTCATGTTTCTACTATACAGCAAAGTGAATCAGCCATATGTATATATAATATCCCCCTTTTGGGATTCCTTTCCATTTAGATCAGCACAGAGCACTGAATAGAGTTCCCTGTGCTATTGAGTAGGTTCTCATTAACTATCTGTATTATACCTAGCATCGGTAGTTTATTTATGTCAATCCCAATCTCCTATTTAATCCTCCCCCTTTTCCCCCCTTGGTGTCCATAGGTTTGTTCTCTACATCTGGGTCTCTATTTCTGCAAATAGGTTCATCTATACCCCTTTGCTAGATTCTACATATATGCATTAACATATAATATTTGTTTTTCTCTTTCTGACTCCACTCTAAATGACAGTCTCTGGGTCCATCCATGTCTCTGCAAATGGCACAAGTTTGTTCCATTTTATGGCTGAGTAATATTCCACTGTATATATGTACCCTATCTTCTTTACCCATTCCTCTGTTGGTAGACCAAGCCAATCTCACCAAGTTGTTTTGCTTGACATGTGGTCAGAAAGCAAGATCGGGAGGCAGTGATGTGAAAGGGCAAGACACCCAGGAGATGCTGGTACTTGGGCACCTATCCTCCTCGGGGAGTGTGGCTCCCACCCTCAGGCTCCTTCTCCCCCAGCCTTCTCTGCAGGCTTGTTGGCTTCACTTTTCCTAGGTCACAGCTGCGACTGAACAATCCCTGAATGCTCACAGTCAGTGTGCAGTGCGGATTTCAATAAAATTTTTTATTTCTAGAGCCAAGGACAGTCTCTGGAGCCAGACTGATTTCAAATCTCAGCTTCAGTAGCTTCGCTCTGTGAAATTTGAGGTGAGTTTCTAGGTTTCTGAGTGCCATACTTGACTCATCTGTAAGATGGGAATGATAGCGCACGCCAAACTGCCCATGAACTCAGTGGTCCAGAGACCAGCGCCGTGCATGCTTACCCAAACATCTGTCATCAGTTTTCTCGATGTTCTTCCTGTTAGGTACTGTGGAGAATAAACTGACTTAGAATGCTGTTGTGTATATAAAAATGCACAACGTTCTGAATTGCCTAGTTGTGTCCGACTTTTTGGTGACCCCATGGATGTTAGCCTGCTACATTCCTCTGTCCATGGAATTTTCCAGGGAAGAATAGTGGAGTGGGTTGCCATTCCCTATTCCAAAAATGCTCAGTAAGTGTTAACAATGGCTGTTCATGATCATTACTCTCTCGAGGAGAGCCAGGGTCCCGCGGAAACCTGCAGTACTTCTATTATGAAAGGCATCTCTATTGCCTTGGGGGACCTTTACATCTTCAATTGGACATGGATTGTCATCTCCATCTTCTCACCAACCCAGGGGACGTCCTGCAGGTTGAGATAACCAAGTCCCTATCTGCAGCTTCGCCTCCACACTGTGATGGGAGGACACTCATCCTTCCACCTTCTGAGAGAGTGTGGCTGCCTGGGAAGGTGGCCAGGGCCAATGCAAGTCTCCAGATTATGGAGAAAACCCCACTTAGTACACAGAACTCTCTCCATGCAAAACTTCTCTTTTGAAAAAAATTTTATTTATGTATTTTTGGCTGTGCTGGGTCTTCATTGCTATGTGTGTATTTTCTGTAGTTGTGGCGAGTGGGGGCGCTCTTCGGTGCAGTGTGCAGGCTTCTCATTGCAGTGGCTTCCCTTGTTGAGAGTACAGGCATAGTGGAATCTTCGTGGACCAGGGATCAAACCCATGCCTTCTGCTTTGGCAAGCAAATTCTTAAGCACTGGACCACCAGGGAAGTACCCATGCAAGTCTTCTCTAATGGATCATGAGGAAATGAGGGAGGAGACACCCTTATGAATGATCTCAATTTTCAGGTCAAAACAAGAGAAGGTCTGTTCAAAACCTATAGGAGGGATTTGGGTGGTTCCAAAAGCAGAATTCAGGAGCTATAGCATAGCATCAGAGCCAGGAGGAAGAGGGTTCCTGGGAAGAGCTAGCTGGTTTATCCAAGCCCTGTCCTCCAAACATCAGAATGTTGCCCTTCCAATGAGGAATTATGCCTCTAGAATGTGAATTTCCAGGGAGGTGGGCAGAGCTAGAGGGATCTAAATGTGAAGCTAAATAAAGAGATATGTGGGGCAAAGGTCTGGGAAGATCAAAAGTACAATGAACACAGTGGTGGGACTTTTAGTGATAACACTTAAAGTGGTTCAGTAAGATGTTCTCATACTGAAGGAGTGGTTTAGAATAGACTGCATAAGTACTTGGAATTTTAGAGAAATAAGAAAACTTCTTTTTGAAAAGGATGATCAGCCAATTCCAGAGGTACTGACAGTGAGATCATGAGACTCAGGAAGAAAATCCAGATTCCCCAGGGAGTCAAGGTCATCACCACCAGTACATGTAAGAGGCTTGTTACAAAAGTCTAAAGGAGAAGCTAACATCAAGGTCCAGAGTGTTGAGCAATGCTGTGGTTTAGGTCATTGTGGAGTAACCAAGAAAGGATAAAAGGTGGGAAGAAAGCCCAAGAATTCAAACTAAACCTGAGTCCAAAAGCTCAGCTAGGGAACAATCCTAGTCTGGGAGTGTTTTTAAGATCTGGAGTAGATAGGCAAGTTGCCAGTTGATCAGAGGAGAAAAGTTGTCTACTGTAGATTAAAGGAGCTTTCTTGGACAAGCCAATAGATGTGTACTATATCCTAGAGAAAATGAGGGTTTGTTCTGTAAGGTGCTTGTTTTTGCTCTGAAAAAGGAAAGTGTTAATTGCACAGTTGTGTCCAACTCTTTGTGACCCCATGGACTGTAGCCCACCAGGCTCCTCTGTCCACGGGATTCTCCAGGCAAGAATACTGGAGTGGGGTGCCATGCCCTTCTCCAGGGGACCTTCCCGACCCAGGGACTTAACTGAACCTGGATCTCCTGTATTGCAGGCAGATTCTTTACCATCTGAACCACCAGGGAAACCCAGTCACTCACAATTCAAAAAAGATACTTGTGATACAATGGCAGCTCCCTAACTTTGGAATCAAACAATGATGAAATAACATAGACCACAGATTTTCCTCTTTCCCTTTCCCCTTTTGTGCGGGGAGCTTAGAGTCAAATTGCTACCTGCCTTAAGTGTGGAAATACATTTCCATGTTCTGACTTTTTCCTCTAGCCTCTGTTATTATATATTTCTTGTTTTAACTGTACATTAAGTTCCTTCTGGGCTTCCCTGTGACTCAGCAGTAAAGAATCTACCTGCAGTGCAGGAGATGTGTAGGTTCAATCCCAACATCCCCTGGAGAAGGAAATGGTAACCCACTCCAGTATTCTTGTCTGGGAAATCCTATGGAAAGAGGAGACTGGCAGGCTACAGTCCATGGGGTCAAAAAAGAGTCAGACCCCACTGAGCAACTAAACAAAATTTATTCTAGTAGTGTATGTATTTTATAAGTCAACTAAGATTCTTTTTTGAAATTAGGCAAAGATAGAAAAACATTTATAAAACTTCTCCTCTTAGTGTCCATCTTTCATTTCTTTAAGGGTTTTGTTGGGATACATGGCCAGGCAAATGTTTCTGTGTCAGCTTTCAACCATTTTCTTGGCTTAAAGTAAAAATAAACCACCATTGTTGACTCACTTTATGATGGCCTGAGGGTTTGATAGCCACTAAGTAACAAAGCATCCCAGGACACTTTCAGTGAGCATAGGGAAAGACATTGAACCATGTAGTGTTCCTCAACATGCTTCAAAATGTTAGCCTATGGATGAACTAATGCTGTTTAAATGGATGCATTTTTGGTGCAGACATGAAGTCCGTTTTCTGAGTGACGAGGTAAAACAAACATTACTGAATTACTGAAATATATTACTGAAACCAGGTTTATTTACTGAAACTCTGATTACTTGAAAAGTGAAATGAGTTTGGTGTTCTCAGTTTCCCTGGAGCCCCCATAAGGGACACACCACATAAACTGCTCTGGCAGATGGGCTCTAAAAAATGGAAGGAGCAAAAGAGCAAACAGCTTTGCAGGTAGCCCTACCCCCTGAGGTGCAGCAGCACCTGGAGGGCAGCCAAGAAAAATCTGATCCAGTAGCCACTAGTCTGGGCGCAGGGAAGGGAGATGACCTAGTGTGGCTCCAAAGCCCACTGAGCATCAGAGTCACCTGAGAATGATGTTTGTAAATTTCTGGGAGTCCCTCCTGTTCTGTTCCCACCATTTGAATCCACTGGGCCTGACGTGGAACCTCATGGATGTACTTGCATATATATGTGTATATTTGCTTGTGTGTACGTGTATCCTCAGGGGTCTCCAGAGAAACAGAGCCAACAGAAAATAGGTAGGTAGATAGTTAGAGAGCTAGAAAGAAATATATACGTAAATATATGTATCCTGCTATGTATATACACATATATACATATTTATGTGTGTATATATATATAACAGGATAGATAGGTAGATATATATATATATAAATTGGTTATATATAAATAGGATGTATGTTTTATACACACACATATATAAAACATAGATCCTATTTATATACAACCAATTGTGTGTGTATGTGTGTATATATGTTTAACAGGATAGATCGGTGGACAGATGGGTTCTATTAATTCTGTTTCTCAGGAGAACCTGACTAAGCAGTCTCAACCTGTACAAGTGTCTGCTCCATAGGTGATCTTGTGTTTTCTCCCTCCATCATAAAATGGGTCTAATTATATTAGATTTCCCAGAGAATGAGTGCACATTGAGATGAGCTGCAATTCCATTCTTCAGAAATACTTCCGTCCATTTTGCACAGGTAAATCACCTGCTTCCCATGGTGTTAGGATGACGTTATGCTTCTTTCTTTGACCTGATCCTTCCAGCTGGCTGTCCAGGCTGCAAGCACAGACATGGGCCAGGGGTCTTCGGCAGCTACCTGCTTTGCACACCTCACAGTCGCACAATATGTCGTTGCTGGTCATGGTTCTGAGGCATGATTTAAAATGTGGGCCTGGCCTTAAGAGTGGTCACTTGGCCGGCGAGTGAACTTTTCTGACTGCCAGACCCTAGGTTCCAACACAACTCTGATGTTCTCCACTTGACTGTCTACGATGTGGTCAAAGTCAGTTTCTTTGTGAAATGTGTTCTTGAAAATAAAGCTGACTGATGAAGTAAATGAAGAAACGCACAGAGGTCTAAGAAAGCCATGGTCCTCAGGCAGAAGTAAAAGATAAAAAGTGGATAAATTAAAGCATCGATTATCCCATTTGGACAGAATTATAATGAGTAAAGGGGTCACTTAAATTTGGTAGTTATACTGTCAGATATTTATAGGGGTGGATTTTATGGTAGTGTGGTATTTGCAAATGTAGTGAGTTAGTTCATTTCATTGGCAGGGCACATTTCTCATACCGTCAAGGGTCTGGTCTCACATGGCTTTCTCCCAAATCTACAGGTCGGAAATCAGGAATGTAATCTTACTGTGCTCTCTCTGGTCTGGGTCAAGGATTTGATTTTGTAGCTCTCTCATCTTTTATAAGGCTGTATAGACCTGTTGGGGATCATTAAAACTGTAAACTTTTGGAAGGACAGGGCAAGGAAATTCACATTTATTGAGTGCTATCGTGTGCCAGACAGACAAGGTACAGATCTGCTGCTTTGGTTGAGTTGCTATTTCAGGTTTATTGATGAAAAAAAAGGGACTGGGCCCATATTTAGAATTTAAAGGTAACTTCAGGTCCAATTGATTCCAGAATTTATACTCTTCCAACTCGTAATTCTGCCTCTGATAAAGTGCTAAGTAGCTGCGCATTAATCAACTATAAACGGGGAACAGCGTGGTATTTACACTTGGAGTGGGGTTGTATGATCACACATTCCCAGGATCTTTTTATAGTTCACAGGGAGTTTGTGTAGATTCCCCCTGAGGGAAAACAGAATAATTGAGGTTGGAAGCAGCTTAACCCCAGTCGTAAAAATCGCTGACACGGGAAACTGAGAGGAAAATGGTTGCCCCTTGTGGGGAAGGGGTTGTGTGCCCCTGGTGCGGGCTACGTGTTCAGTTGGTGGAAGGAATGTCTTCAGCCTCAAAAAATATGACCCCTTGAACACACTTTATTTTTGTATTGCTACTGTTGGTCTTTCAGAAAACATGGTAATTACGAGTATTCATTTGTTCATTAGAATGAAGTCTAAACCCTTTAAAATGTGAAATAATTATCTCTTCCTCAGACCCCTGCAATCTCACATACACACACACACACACACACACACACACCGCCCCACATCTCGCAAACACACAATTCTCCTTCTCACTAATTAGTAGGTACCCTATGGTAGCCCAAACATGTGTGGAAATTACAGTCTTCTGTTTTACCCCTTTTCCACGGTACTATTCGTGTTCTGTAACCAGCAGGAGAAGTAGTTATGCAGGTGGGCATTCGTTATATGGTCAGCCCTTGGAATATAATATAGAAATGTGCTAAGCAAGGAAGTACTGATTTGACTTGCTTGAACGAATGCCTGGAAACTGAGCATGGTGTGCACTTCATAGTATTATAAACCACACATCTGGGTCAGTTTCATATATCGTACCTGCGTGGGTGGGGCGATATTTACATTCTTTCTCCACTTCGGAGTTGTCCAGTGTCATCTAGTCTGTACATGCTGGGGAGCGTTTGTGTGTGTGTGTCTGTCTATATTACATTCCCTTTTCCAGCATCTGCTGTTCACTCTGAGTTGGAGCGTGTACCATTGCAAAACTGTCACCAGCGTCTTCGAAACACAATGCACATTCCACAGGTCAAGCAAGTGGGCTCTGTGACTGCATGATGCCTTTTGTTTAAAAGAAACCCGAGTGGCAGCCAGCACTTTCCACCCAGCGGCACTTTATACTGTGAACTGTAGCAGCTGAAAAGTGAAGCTCAAAGGATTTTTTAGAAGCTGCTGCCCCAGCAGGTAACATTCTGGAGTTGGTTCTTTTTATTATTTTGTTTGGGTTTTTTTCTGCTGTTTAAAATGTCCAAACCTTCTCGCTTGGCTAGACCTTTCTTTGCTAATGCAGCTTCTAAGCTGCCATCGTCTAGAAGGGATGATTTAAACAGCAAACAGAAAAAAAGCAGCTTAGGGGAGAAGATTTTGAAAACTGGGAATGAAGGAAATTTGGTCAAACAGCAGCAGGTGCAAACGGCAGTCACTCCTGCCCACCGGAAGACTTCGCCACACAAAGGTAATGTTTTAAATCAGCTGCTTTTTTCAGCGTGGGCTTAGAAACTTCTTTCTTAATAATACTGCTGTGTAACTTGAATAAGACTCTTCATGGTTTCAGAAACTTACCCATTTATGTGAGTGTGACATTTTCTAAAATCCTAGAGTGCATTGCTAAAATAACCAATAATTAGGAAAGTACAGGTAATACAACTTTTTCATCAATTAAGAAATGATCAAAGAAAAACTGATTGTTTTCACTTCTCTTTGAGAAAGAGATTTTACTCTTGGTTGTGTTTCACACATTCTTAATCCAGTTATATTCACGTGAAGTTTCTTTTTTATTGCTTAGCTATATGAAAAGAAACAAGCAAATAATATCTCCCAGAAGCACATCATTAACTGCAAAAGAATTTGTGCATGCTTAATTTTTTGCAGTCTCTTTTAAAAGTCAGTTTGTATCTGAAATGATAATCTAACGATATGGTTCCTGGCCAAGCATGACAAAAATCTCTGCTAATGTTGTTACCTGGAGCATTTAAATGAGTCTTCTCAGGTGATTATTAGAATGTTTTCCTGAGCAAGAATATTGTTGAATATTTACCTGGAATTGAGAAATAAAGTAACCAAATAAAGACATCGATTATTTTTGTGTATATAATAATAGAGGGCAATGAAATCTAAATATTAAATATTAAAATATTATAATAATTTCCTCCGTTATACCAAGAACTACATATTACGTCACTGAGAAACATTCATAATAGTTATTTTAATACATTTTGAGCTCTCTACCAAAACTGTAATATTTGGCCTGTGATTTTATGCTAAAATAAAAAATTGTTTTAATATTCTCAATCTTACAAATGGAGGTTTTTATTTTCTAGAAAAAATAAGTTCATTGTTTAATTTTAATCCTGACCTCTTCTCTATTAAAAACTGTTGCCAATGAATATGCAGTTATACATTTTTGTGCTATTTCAAGGATACAAATTTCTTTCTGGAAATTTTTAATTTTCTTTATTAATCTGCATTGTTATTATTTTATCCACTATGATCAATGACATGTTTGTACAAAAACTATTTTGTTAATCAAAATACTTTATAAAAGATGCATGTCATGAACAATGAAGGATTTTAAAAGTGCTGTTGAAAGTTGCTTAATAGGCTACATTTTGGCTGCTTCAAAGGAAAGTTCTCTTTGACAGTATAATAGTCTAAGAAATTCTTCTAAAAAGAGAGGTAAATTACCTCAATCTAAAGAGTGTCCAAACATTTATATGGGGGGGTGTGTGTGTGTGTGTGTGTGTATATGTATATATATATATATATATATATATATATGTGTGTGTAAGGTATTCTGGGGAAGAAGTTTTTAAACCAATAATCTAAGGCAAAATACTTATTCTGAAGATTATTCAAAATACTGATTTTTTTAAAGCAGCCTGTAGGGTTTGAATGGACTTAGTGGATGAAAATAGTTTTTCTTTGATAACAGATTTGATTTAGGGGTTAGTTAAAAGTTATTTAAAACCAGGAATGATTATCAAGGTACAAGGTCAACATAGATAATGCAAGTTTTTGTAAAAAATAAACTAGGGACAGATAATAAAGCAATGTGGTCTATTTCCTTTGAGTCTGCCTAAGAGGATCTGGGCTATCTAAAAGGGAAAATTCCACTGCAAGAATTTTGAAATTGGCATCAGGACTGGATTATTTGATGAAGACAGTCATCAGAATGTATATTTGTTTTTCTTTTTAATCAGAATCCTTTTCTCATTGCCACACATAATATCATATAGAACCAATAGAAACCTTTAATTATTGCAGAACAGGGCTAAGGTTTTCTTTATAGGATGGTTAAGTTGTGTTAAGCTTGTACTTAAAGTAGTTTTTATAATATCAAGAAATCCAAATAACAGTCATGCCATCTTAGGTTGTATTGAAGTTGGTGTATGTTCCTGCCCACAGCTATAGGATCTTAGTGTTTGTTAGTTCTTTAGAATGTTTATCTTGTTTGATCCACAAGATTTAGTCTCTTTATGTAGGTTCTCATGGACCTGACTTCCGCTTTTTCCCTTGTGTAATTTGTCTGGTAATGTAAGTGTATTCTTGTACCTTTTTAACTTTAAAAAAAGTCTCTCATTTAGTTTATTTCTTAAATTAGTGCAGTGAACTTTCCTTTTACCTCTTTTCCATGTCTCCCTCTCTATACCTTAAATTTTGTCTTCTGTACTTTTGTTTTCTTATTAGAAAGGCTGATAAGTTATTTTTCATTTTCATAATTCATGGTTTGTCTATAGGCTAATTCTAAAAGTTGAAAATCAATAAAGTGTGTAAGTAATAGGCCTCATAAATATTTTCATTGCTAAACCAAAAAGTGTGCTATCATCATTTCCTCTGATAGCCTTTAAACTGTTTCCAGTCTTCTCTTTCAGCATTTTTGATTCTCCTAAGGACAAATGGATCTTATCCTATTTATAAAACTCCTTTCCTTCCAGATATTTATCTCTGTATCCCTCAATCCTTCTGTCTATCTTTTTACTGACTAATTTCTAGAACCTCTGGACAGGTCTCTCTCTTCTGGAGCAAATTCCTGAAAACTTCATAAGAAGGGCTAAATGGGACATAAACTTCTTGAGTTTTATAATACATATTTGAAAAATATCTTTATTTTCTCATCCCATTTCAACAGTTAGTTGGGACAGGTTTTAGACCCAAAATAATTTTTCCTTCATAATATTAAAGGCTTTTCTCCATAACCTTTCAAGATCAAGAAGTGATGATGAGAAGCCCCATGTCGTTCACACCTTCATGTATTCCTTTGTAGGTGAATTTTTTTCTCTCTCTCTCTTGAAGCTTTGAGAATTTCCTCTTTAGCCTTGATGTTCCGAAATGTCTCTGAAGTATTTGAAAGTGTGGGATTCTTCCCCTTCACTTTCACAGGATAGTTGATGAACCCTTTCAATTTGAAGAGTAATAGTCTTCAGTTCTGGGAATTCTTTTTTTAATTAATTCTTTTATAATGTCTTCCTCTGTATTTGCTCTAATTTTCTTTTTATGCATCTCCTATGAATTGGCTATCAAATCTACTGCATCAATTTTCTCATACTTATCTTTCTGTTATACTTTTATGTCTTTTTATGTTTTCCAGGTTTTTTGACCTTATCTTCTAGCTATTCTAATTTTGATCATCATCATAGTTTTAATTTCCAAGAAACTTTTTTGTGACTATGTTGAGCCCCGAAATACTCGGAGTTATTTTTTGTGTATAAGCAGTAGATCTGTGTGCCCTATTTCCCAGTGGAAGTTGTCTTCGTCTGTTCCAGCTTGAGGGTACCGTTCCTTCATGTTAATGATGTGAGTAACTACCTCACTATGATGCTGGTGTCTTTTCATTCTCAGCCAATAGTCCAGATGGCCTCTGGAAGAGAAGAGGTTGGCAATCAACAAACTTTAGGACGATAGCATTAATATCTAATTTTCACCCATGGAGAACTTTTTTCATGATGAAAACTCACCACATGGAAGATAAATGTTGAAATATATGTTGATAATATGTGCCAACAGCTTTATTCAGAAATAGAGTATGAGTCAACATCTGAGAATGTGACATTTCTTCCTGGGTTTTCTGTACTCTACCGAATTCTTTTTGAGTATATCTCCTCAATTATTTTGTTCTGATTTTATTCGTTTATATAGCCTCTTAACTCTTCTAAATAAAAGAAAACACTTTTTTTTTTTTAAGACAGGAGCACTGACCACTAGCTTGGTTTGAAAAAAGAGTAGCTCTGTCTCCTGCACACTTGTAGTAATGATAATGATAGACTTTAAGCTTTATTGAGGTTATCCTACATGCCCAGCACAGCTCTTTTTTTAAAAAAAGAAAAATATTATTTATTTTTTTGGCTGCACTGGGTCTTTAGCTGGAGCATGCCAGCTCCTTAGTTGTGGCATGTATTCCTTTGTAGTTCCCTGACCAGGTATAAAATCTGGCCCCCTGCATTGGAAGCATGGAGTCTTAACCACTGGACCACCAGGGAAGTACCTCCAGCACAATTCTAAATACATTATAATAAATTCTCTCATGTAATCCTTGCAACAATTCTCTGACATCCCTAGTTTGCAGATGAAAAAACTGAGAAAAGTGTTTCAGTTATTTTCCCAAGATTATAAGGCAGACAGAGAAAGGTAGAACCAGATTTCTACCTCCATTGATTTTGACTCATGAACCTACACACTTCACCACTATGCCAAGACACCTTTCAAGACAGAAAAACAATTCTTCCATCAAAGAAGTTATTAAAAATTAATCAAAACCTTGAGATTGGATGGACTGGTCCCTGAAAATAACTGGCTGGTGACATTCCATATTTCAGAATATGCTCTTCTGTTTTCAGCCTTTTGATTTGTTGCCCAGGGTTGCTATTTCTCAGACAAAACAAAGAAATGGAAAAGGAAGAGAACAGATTTCTAAGTTAATAAATGTATCACAATTCTGTAAGTTTTTTTCTAATATTGAGTCTCAAAAGGATGCATTGAATATAGGACCTTGTGATCCCAACATGTACACTCTTGCCTGCAGACTTGAGTATGTATGGACACACACACACAGAAACACAAATATTCTGCGTACAATTCAAGAAAGGTTCTTCCATCACATATGACCTGATGGTCCAAGTACAAGCCTAAGTCTAATTCTTTTTCTAACACAGGCTCCTTCTGTGGCCTTGAGCAAGGCAATTATCTTCCCTGAGTTTCTCAACCATTAAAGAATAATAATATGTGGTTTGAGAAGTCGTGGTGAAGATTAATGACTTAGCAAATGTGTGTACAGAGCTTTCAAAAGCACATGCAGCCTGAATATGCTAAATCAAGCATGATGGGATCTCTGTTTACCATGAGTTGCTGTGAAAGGTAGAAACATGTCTTTTCACAGATATTACATATGTACCCACACCAGGAAAAGTCCATAATCCACCCCTGACTGCATGCCCTATGCTGTTTGGCGTGCACACGGGTAGCCTCACATGTATCTTATCTGCCAGCAGCACGTGTGGGCTGAGACCATCTCTGGATACACGGAATTCAATATTGTCCGCCTCTGTGAATCAGAAAGATTAGGGAGTTCCCCTGTGGTCCAGTGGCTAAGACTCTGTGCTCCCTTCCCAAACGAGGCCCGGGTTCCATCCCTGGTAGGGAACTGGATCCCACATGCCTCAACTAAGAGCTCACACACAGCAACTAAGACCTGGCACCGCCAAATAAATAAGTATTAAAAAAAAAAAAAAAGACTGAAAAAGGTCAGTTTTCATTCCAGTCCTAAAGAACGGCAATGCTATAGAATGTTCAAACTACCACGCACAATTATGCTTATTTCACATGCTAGCAAAGTAATGCTCAAAATCCTACTGTTGAAGCTGGGCTTCAACAGTACATGAAACAAGAACTTCCACATGCACAGACTGGATTTAGAAAGGCAGGGGAAATAGAGATCAAGTTGCCAACCACCATTGGATCATAGAAAAAGCAAGAGAATTCCAGAAAAAAAAATCTACTTCTGTTTCATTAACTATGCTAAAGCTCTTAACTGTGTGGATCACAACAAACTGTGGAAAATTCTTCAAGAGATGGGAATATCAGACAACCTTACCTGCCTCCTGAGAAGTCTGTTTGCAGATCAAGAAGCAACCATTAGAACCAGGCATGAAAAACAGATGGATTCCAAATTGGGAAAGGAGTATGTCAAGGCTATATATTGTCACCCAGCTTATTTAACTTGTATGCAAAGTACATCCTGCGAAATAGTGGGCTGGATGACTCACAAGCTGGAATCAAGATTGCCGGGAGAAACATCAACAACCTCAGATACACAAATAATACCACTGTTCTAGCAGAAGGCCAAGCAGAACTAAAAAGCCTCTTGAAAGTGAAAGAGGAGAGTGAAAAGGCTGACTTGAAACTAAACATTCAAAAAACTAAGATCATGGCATCTGGTCCCATCACTTCATGGCAAATAGGGAAACAATGGAAACAGTGACAGACTTTATTTTCTTGGACTCCAAAAATCACTGTGGATAGTGACTGCAGCCATGAAATTAAAAGATACTTGCTCCTTGAAATAAAAGCTATGACCAACCTAGACAGTGTATCAAAAAGCAGAGACATTACTTTGCCAACAAAGGTCTAGTCAAAGCTATGGTTTTTCCAGTAGTCACGTATGGATGTGAGTTAGACTATAAAGAAAGCTGAGTGCTGAAGAATTGATTGTTTTGAACTGCAGTGCTGAAAAAGACTCTTGAGAGTCCCTTGGACAGCAAGGAAATCAAACCAGTCAATCCTAAAGGAAATCAACCCTAAATATTCATTTGAAGGACTGATGCTGAAGCTGAAGCTCCAATAATTTAGCCACCTGATTCGAAGAATTGACTTATTGGAAGAGACCCTGATGCTGGGAAAGAATGAAGGCAAGAGGAGAAGGAGATGACAATGGATGAGATGGTTGGATGGCATCACCGACTTCATGGACGTGAGTTTGAGCAAGCTCTGGGAGATGGTGAAGGACAGGGAAGCCTGGCGTGCTGCAGTTCATGGGGTGGAAAAGAGTCAGACACGACTGAGTGAGTGAACAACAGCAACAGCAAAAGCTTAATATCTGGAGCACAAGTGTGTTTTCTCTCTAGTAGGGTTCAGATTCATTCTGGATTCTATTTATGACTGCAGTGACATTAGGCCTTGTACATTAGACTTTTGCTCAGGAAAGTAGCTGAGAGGTAATCACATCTATAAGCAGGCAGTGACACTAAAAGATGTCACCTGTGGAGTGCTTTTACTTGTAAGAAGCTGATAATATCAATAAGTAGTTATCACCCATGATAGGGCCTGCACTTTGTCTAGAGGGATAGGCTACCCACGCCAGTATTCTTGTGCTCCCCTTGTGGCTCAGCTGGTAAAGAATCTGCCTGCAATGCAGAAGACCTGTGTTCAATCCCTGGGTTGGGAAGTTCCCCTGGAGAAGGGAATGGCTACCCACTCCAGTATTCTGGCCTGGAGAATTCCATGGACTGTATAGTCCATGGGGTCGCAAAGAGTTGGACACAACTGAGCAACTTTCGCTTCCAGAAGCAGCAGTGGTTTTGTACTGATTATATAGGTTCCTTTGTCTGATTGCCTTTGTGACCAATGCCACTCACTTTTTTGGAGAGCTGAAGTCAAGGACACAGTATTTCTTTAAGAGGGCAGGAGTAACATGCTCACACGGTTCCAGAAATCATACTTTTGACTCTCTGTTGGTACCAGTTAGTCCAGAATCATGCACTACACTACTATATGGGTCCGTAAGTCTCTCTCAAGCCTGTTACTGAAGCTCCCTACCTAGGACAGTTGTTTTACAAATAAAATCTAAACACGTTTTAATGTTGTTTACCAGTGTTTAATGGCAATTTTTCTCTAACAAGGCATAGTATGAACTATGACTGTGTAAATATTGAAAATGAACAATTACTTTGAGTTCTCCTTACTTTCCTTGACTAATCTTATCTGCATTTGTCTTCTTCCACCTAGTAACAGATGAAAAGTAAGAAACAGAACGTATGTTCTGATAGTTCGTTTGCTTATTTGATGCTGTTAACATGTAATATGTCAGAAAAAGAGTTTGAAACCACCTCTTAAAATTACATTGGGGTTTCCTTTGAGTTAATCTGCATATTGTTAGTTACTTTGGCATATTTCATTTATCCCAGAAAGGTCAGTAACTTCAAATCTGATTAAAAATGCAATGCACCTGTACCGAAGTAGCACAGACCATTGCAGGAAAAAGAGAAGTAATAGTCTCAGAATTTTACAGTGTGATAAAACCTTTAAAATCATTTAATTTATCTCTCTTTTGATACATATAGAAAAAGGCTAGAGTTACTTCTTTTGATCAAGACTGAAGGTGCACTCTTTAAGTCAATGCCTTTTTTTAAAATAAGTTTATTTTTAATTGATTGATTGATTTGGCTGTTCTGGGTCTTAGTTGCAGCACTCAGGATCTTCAATCTTCTTTGCAGCACGTGGGATCTTTACTTGTAGCATATGAATTCTTAGTTGCAGCATGTGGGATCTAGTTCCCTGACCATGGATCAAACCTAGGTCCCCTACATTGGGAGTGTGGAGTCTTAGCCACTGGACCATCAGGGAAGACCCATATCTTCTCATCAGTGTGTTTTTTTTCCCCCTTTCCTTTAGCCTACGAGGAAAAGGCAAAAACTACTAGTGAAAAAGAGAGTATTTGTCGCTCAGTCATGTCTGACTCTTTGCAACCCTATGAACTGTAGCCTGCAAGCCTCCTTTGGTCCATTGGATTCTCCAGGCAAGAATACTGGAGTGGGTAGCCATTCCCTTCTCCAGGAGATCTTCCCCACCGAGGGATTGAACCTGCATCTCCTGCATTGCAGGCAGATTCTTTACCACCTGAGCCACCATGGAACCCCCTAATCCAACTCCACCTCCCCCCGAAAAAACTACTAATTTCCCTTCAAATGTTTGCTTCCTTGACATGGACTCCTTTGGACCTCTGATATATAACATCTCTTGTACTATGCAACCTATACTCCTAGTTGTCTGTTGCTAACTTGCTTCTTCCAACTTCAAGATGACTAGACAATGGTTGTGCTAATTCTTTTTGGATATTATTAATATATATGTAATTAAGTTATAATTAGGGTTCATTTAATGCTGGAAAGTTGCAGGCACTCTTATTATGTTTACATTTAGTTGCTTATCTCTAATGCACCTATAAAGAAAGGTATTTCTTTGCTTGATAAAGTTAGAAAATCACAAAATGATTCTGTTTCTCCTTTAACTAGAGTTGAAACCTAAAGTGGCAAACTCTATTTTTGCAAATCTTTCTTTAAAATCTGTGTTATTCAGTACCTTCTGAAATTTAGATCTGTATCCCAGTGAAGTTTTTCTTCTATAAAAGCTTAGGCAGTTGTATACAATCACAAATGAGAAATTTTGCCAAGCTCAGTAGAATATTTTACTACCTGAGCTACTTTTTCACTTCCATTCCCTGTACTTGCGGGTTTTCCTTTGTTGTTTATATTGCTTCTAACTTTAAGTTGTCAGATCTAATGAGCCAGCTTATCTTCAAAATCCTTCTATTTCACTGGGCTTGTTTAAGCAATCAGAACTGGCCATTTAAAAAAAAAATCAGAATTAAAAAAAATCAAAAAAACTAGATGAAAGAGTGTGTGGTTACCTTGTTATTGGGGGATATAGTTATAAAAATTCTCCCAAGCTAATAAATCGTCTCTGTTTGTCATTATATGCTGTATATGTTCTTAAGAATAATTTTGTTAATAGTGGACACTTATGAGAAAACGACCATGAGTCTCTACTTGTCTGTCTGCTTATAAGGCATTTATCTCCTCTAGAATCACACAATACCACGTATCTTAGCTCATGGCCAGATATGGGTAGGATAAGTGTCTGGGAATTTGAAAATCTTCACAGAAGAAAGGCCTTCTTAATGATGCTGCTATCCATGGTTGACTATTACGGTTTCTTGAGTTAATGATTTCCAGGGCCTTAAATCAAATACAAAACTCTACCTGTGTGGTTTTCTCACCCTTTTTTGCAACAGGAAAAACATCTCAAATGAGTTCAGATTCATTTTATTTTTCATATTTCCAAAATGTAAATTTATATTACCAAAATAAATTAGAGAAAACCACAAGCAAGTAAACAATCCTTTCTTAAACAAGAAATTTCAGTTGAATGTATCCATCAAGAATAGAATTTTTATTATATTTTGTTTTCATGATAATTCTTCTTTGCAAACACATAAGTTAGGCTTTAAAGGAAATTTTTTTTTTCCTTGAGTGTGCTGGATCTTGTCGCTGCGCAGGCTTTCTCTAGTTGTGGCAAGCAGGGGCTGCTCCCTACTTGTGGTGTGCAAGCTTTCATCGTGGTGGCTTTTCTTGTTGCAGAGCAAGGGCTCTAGAGTGTGCAGGCTTCACTAGTTGCATCACGTGGGTGCAGCGCTTGCTGCTCCCCGGCTCTAGAGCACAGGCTTAATAGTTATGGCACTGGGCATAGGTGCTCTGCAGCATGTGAAATCTTCCCGGATCAGGGACTGAACCTGTGTCTCCAGCATTGGCAAGTGATTCTTTACCACTGAGTCAGCAGGGAAGCCCCAAAAGAAATTCGTTTTTAAACAATGATTTACTCAGACCACAGAATATGCATTATGAATATATAATCTTATGCTGGTATGTTAGTGACTTAGACAGTAAAGAATCTGCCCACAATTCAAGAGACCCAGGTTCAATCCCTGGGTAGGGAAGATCCCCTGGAAACGGGAATGGAAACTTACTCCAGTATTCTTGGCTGGAAAATTTCAGGGACAGAGAAGCCTGGCGGTCTACAGTCCATGGGGTAGCAAATAGTTGGACATGACTGAGTGACTAACACTTTGACTTTCACTTATGTTAGTTTATATTAGGTGTTTTCATTACTTTGGAATTAATAAATTTAAAATGCTCCATTTGAATATATGTTAAAGCCATTAGATAGATTTTTTTGAGCCAGTGTTTAAATATTTGATCATAGTGATGAGACTGTTTTCTGATAATATAATTGCTATAATGCAATGGCACCCCACTCCAGTACTCTTGCCTGGAAAATCCCATGGACGGAGGAGCCTGGAAGGCTGTAGTCCATGGGGTCGCTGAGGGTCGGGCACGACTGAGCAACTTCACTTTCACTTTTCACTTTCCTGCACTGGAGAAGGAAAAGGCAACCAACTCCAGTGTTCTTGCCTAGAGAATCCCAGGGAGGGGGAGCCTGGTGGGCTGCCGTCTATGGGGTCGTATAGAGTCGGACACGACTGAAGTGACTTAGCAGCGTTAATGCCTTTACCCATTTAAAAAAGAAAAACCTCATTGACCATCTACTCTATGTCTGACATTGTGCTAAACACTAGAACATTTTTTTTACAAAATCCTAAAACATGGTCCTTGACTTTGAGAAAGATCATACAATGACTGAGATAGGTTATCTGATCTAAATAGAATTCTCTGAATAAAGAATTTATGTACAAATTGAAATGCGTGCATGGAGAAAGCAGAGCAGGCTATTACCCCCAGGTAAGACCATTTTGCATTTAGAAAATGGCAAAGTAGACCAGAAAATGGCAAAGCACTCATCTCACACGCTAGCAAAGTAGTGTTCAAAATTCTCCAAGCCAGGCTTCAACAGTACATGAACGATGAACTTCCAGATGTTCAAGCTGGATTTAGAAAAGGCAGAGGAACCAGAGATCAAATTGCCAACGTCCGTCGGATCATCGAAAAAGCAACAGAGTTCCAGAAATACATCTACTTCTGCTTTATTGATTATGCCAAAGCCTTTAACTGTATGGATCACAACAAACTGTGGAAAATATTCAAGAGGTGGGAATACCAGACCACCTTACCAGCCTCCTGAGAAACCTATTTGCAAGTCAAGAAGCAGCAGTTAGAACTGGACATGGAAAAACAGACTGGTTCCAAATTGGGAAAAGAGTACATCAAAACTGTATATTGTCACCCTGCTTATTTAACTTATATGCAAAGTACATCATGCTAAATGCCGGGCTGGATGAAGCAAAGTTGGAATCAAGATTGCTGGGAGAAATATCAATAACCTCAGATATGCAAATGACACCACCCTTATTGCAGAAAGCAAAGAACTAAAGAGTCTCTTAAAAGTGAAAGAGGAGAATTTAAAGCTGGCTTAAAGCTCAACATTCAGAAAACTAAGATCATGGCATCTGGTCCCATCATTTCATGGCAAATAGATGGGGAAACAATGGTAACATGACAGACTTTATTTTCTTGGGCTCCAAAATCACTGTGGATGGTGACTGTAGCCATGAAATTAAAAGACACTTGCTCCTTGGAAGAAAAGCTATGACCAACCTAGACAGCATATTAAAAAGCAGAGACATTACTTTGCCAACAAAGGTCTGTCTAGTCAAAGCTATGGTTTTTTCAGTAGTCATGTATGGATGTGAGAGTTGGACTGTGAAGAAGGCTGAGCACCAAAGAATTGATGCTTTTGAACTGTGGTGTTGGAGAAGACTCTTGAGAGTCTCTTGGACTGCAAGGAGATCCAACCAGTCCATCCTAAAGGAAATCAGTCCAGAATATTCATTGGAAGGACTGATGCTGAAGCTGAAACTCCAATACTTTGGTTACCTGATATAAAGATCTGACTCATTGGAAAAAACCCTGATCCTGGGAAAGATTGAAAGCAGGAGAAGGGGACAACAGAGTATGAGATGGTTGGATGGCATCACAACTCAATGGACATGAGTTTGCGTAAGCTCCAGGAATTGGTGATGGACAGAGAAACCTGGCGTGCTACAGTCCATGGGGTGGCAAAAGAGTCAGACATGACTGAGTGACAGAACTGAGAAAGTAAACCAGTGTTGATGGAGTAAAAGAGAACTGAGGGGAAAGATTTGGAGGGAGGGAGGGGCTGTTGGAATTTCAAAAGAGAAATGGATGTTCATTTTTCCAGTCCTTCCACGAACAATTACTGGGCCCCTACTATTTTTCAGGTGTTCGTCTAGATTTTAACCAAGTTGAAGGTCATGATAGATGAAGGCTGTGCTTCCACAGGGCTTGCTTTATAACATGGGTTCTGTTACAAACAGAATACAAGGCAAAGTCGCAGAGAGTAATGGGAGCAATGCAAGGAACTGAGAAAGTCAAAAGTTCTGTTCGTGATATGAATGTGGGCCAGCTAGTCAATATTCAAGAGGCAGGGCCAGCAAGGAAATTAGAAACATAGATCTAGAAGTCAGAAAAGGGCAGGAGCTGCTGGTACAGATACGTGACCATTAAAAAGCTACTTAAAGCATGGGACTGGATGAAATCATCTATGTAAGGTATAGGAAAGACAGTGTAGCCCATGTCTGAGAAGAGAAGGGGGCCCAGGACTCCAGAGCATCCCAGCATTCGAGGGTCAGTGCGGGGGCAGAGAGAGGACCAAAGTCTTAAGGCCTGTGTACATCAACTTGAGAACATTCTTTTATTTTTTTTTAAATTAATTTTTATTTTTTTAATTAATTTTTATTTTTTTAGTTTGTTTTGCTTTACAATACTGTATTCGTTTTGCTACACATCGACATGGATCAGCCACGAGTGTACATGAACTCCCAATCACGACCCCCACCTCCCCGCTCCCACCCCACACCCTCTCTCTGGATTATCCCCATGCATCAGTCCCAAGCATCCTGCATCCTGCATCAAACCTGGACTGGCGATTCGTTTCACTTATGATATCACACATGTTACACTGCCACTCTGCCAACCCATCCCACCCTCTCCCTCTCCTACAGAGTCCAAAACCTGTACGCAAGACAGCAAAAGAGACACAGATGTAGAGAACATTCTTTTAAAACTCCAAGTCAGAATATTCTAAACAGTCTTTCCCAACAGAAACAAATGTGTTCATGCCCCCAAATAGGATTTGCTTTGAAATGTTTATATTTCAAATTATGCAAGCCTTGAACTCTAGCCCATGCGATAGTGCTTACTTAATATAACATCATATTGAACTGAATTACCATCAGAATCAAAATGTTCTTGATTGTTTGCAGTTTGGGGTATCCACAAAGCCTATCACATGGGAGAGGGTAGCCCTACTCCACTTTAGGAGCAAAGACTCAGTGATGGGGAAACATTAAGAGATTTTCAACATAATTTCATTCTTATTTGCACATTACTATTTGTTGTTAAAGAATTATTTTATGGGACTTATAGGATTTGTCCTAATAAAACCCTGAAAGTGGGATTTTCTATTTTTAAATTATGAACTTCTTTCTCAGAAAGTGAGGGTTCATTTGTTACCTCAATTCTAGCACAACGTAATGTGAATTTTTTATAGTGAAATGTCTATTTTCATTCTTCAAGATTTGTGAAGAAACATCTTGAATATATGAAGATAATACACTGGTAAAGTCTCAAATCTATTCTATTTTTGCCCTTCAAAGTTATTTCACAAAGATTTTTAAATAACTGTACCTAAACGAATCAACAAAAAATAATAATGAAAATAGTATATAAGAAATATTCAGAGAATGCCCTCCCAGGAGAACAAAGCTAAAAACACTGGATTTTTAAAAATACCATATGTATCTTTTGAAATGCCTGGTTAATCTGACAGGGATACAGAGAAATTTCTCAGAGGCAAAAAAAAAAAAAGGCAAAAACCAAGAAATCTTCAATGCAGATGATTATCTGAAAGCCAAAGCCATCATTTGCTTTAATGATCTCTTTCCATCCCTTGTGACCCAAGGGATTTTAATAGACACTTTCAATGGCGAAATAAATCCTGAATGCCAAAGATCAGCCCTGGTTGTTCTTTGGAAGGAATGATGCTAAAGCTGAAACTCCAATACTTTGGCCACCTCATGCGAAGAGTTGACTCATTGGAAAAGACTCTGATGCTGGGAGGGATTGGGGGCAGGAGGAGAAGGGGATGACCGAGGATGAGATGGCTGGATGGCATCACTGACTTGATGGACATGAGTTTGAGTGAACTCCAGGAGTTGGTGATAAACAGGGAGGCCTGGCATGCTGTGATTCATAGAGTCGCAAAGAGTCGAACACGACTGAGCGACTGAACTGAATTCAACTGAAGAAGAGTTGTAGTCATATTAGAGCCCTCTACAAAATCAGGTTGACACTATCAGTGGATGAGCAAGGAAAATACCAGAGAGGATCCTTGGATAAAGCTCTCAACTCAGCCTCAGCCTCTGTGTGAAGCAGAATAAAAGAAAAGAATGTCCTGAGTATGCCTGACCTTGTGTCTTCACTCACATAGTTTTGGGGCCTAAAGTTATATTATTCTAGAGTAGGGAACATTCCAAATACTTTCCCCCTGCCAGAAAAGCCAAAAGTTTTATGTAATGGTACAAGACTGGTTGTGTCTCCAGTTGCCTATTGTCAGAAGACAAAAGTTATCTCGGAAAAAATATACCTTATATCCAGATCTCTAAGAGTTCCCATAGGTAAAAATCCAAAAATTTGAGCTCATAATAAAAACTCACAAAATATGTAAAGAAACAAGTGACAATAAATAAGGGTCAGAAAGGGAAAAGAATTTCAGAATTTTTAAATCTACCTAAATTTGCCAATATTACAATTATCAGATAGAGATGAAATAAGTATATGATATATAGTTAAAGAATATATTCTAACAATATTGACCTGTAATATGTAAACAAAAGATTTTGTAGGAATGAAAAATACAATAACTTAAGAAAAATTCAGTGGATTTGTTAAATGGCTCGCTGGCATGGGAGACTTTTAAAATCCCTAATAATAGAGCATTAAGAGACAAAATGATGAAAAATATGAAATAAGGGTTAAAAATACAAACAATAAAGTGAGAAGATCCAACATAAGTCTAATTGGATGTCCCGAAGGAGACCATACGGAATCTGAGAAGCTTTACTCAAAAAGATCATGGCTGAGAATATTCCAGAATTGATCAAAAGACTTTAATATCTGAACTCAAGAAACCCAACAATTCCTAAAAAAGATCAACTGACAAGAAAACACCACACCTAGATATGTAAATATGATAATTATTTAATCTTTATATCTGTAGAGGGTTATGATTAGACAGCAGTTGATAGATACAGCAGTTCATTAATTTTAATAAAATGTGTACTCTGTAGACATGAATACCTTAACATGTAAATTAGTTACTAGATCTTATTATAATTGGGCCCAATACATTTGAGAGATGTGTGTTTTGTATCTACATCTTGCTTCTTGACCCAAGCAGGACTCAACAGTTAAAACTCTCAAAGCTTCTAAGAGCTACAGCCTGTTTTCGCATGGGGGCAGGGGAGGGACATCAGTGCTTATTTGTTCAATTTTGCTGCAAGTTTTTCCATGCAGTTCTATTTGCATATTATCAGATGATAGAAAGGTTGAAAAGGGGGGAAACTATTTAGAGAACAATATGCAAATGAGCTTTAGAAAATGGAATTCTAGAATGAATATAAATTGTTTTCTACTCAGGGCATGTACATGCATCACTGAAAGCATGTCTGTGGAATTCAACAAGTAGTCATGTTGCTTGCATGACATTGTAGCCTTGTTATTATTTGTAAGGATATTGCTACAATCATCATGTCTGGAATATTTGAGAAAGTAGATACTATATCTACTAAATAAAGCCCTTTATGTGTCAGCATGCCTACTGAGTCTGATTAAAGGAAACACTGTATCATTGTTGAAGGAATTAGAACTTCCCATCATGGATGATCCCCAATTACTAAAGATATTGTTTCTTTTCCAGTTATCCATCTAAGCAGCTGGAAATTATAAGACCTGTGCAGATAACTGTGTAATCTTCTTCTCTGTGAGTAAATCAGGGGTGTACAAAATATTCCAAATTTTGTTTGTAAACCCTTCATTGGAGAAAAGATGGTTTGATAAGTACTTTTGTTCTCACTGGTTCATTTATACATTTAAAACTTTAACCAGGACTTCTTTAGTAGTTAGGTGATTAAGACTTTCTGCTTCCACTGTAGGAGGCATGGGTTCAATACCTGGTCAGAGAACTAATATCCCATCTGCCACGTAGCACAACGAAAAAAAAAATCAGTATTTTAAAAAATAGAGAAACAAAAGGAGGATATTTAACGAGCACAAGAAAATAATCTTAAAAAAAAAAAAAACCTTACCCAGTTGAACTTCATACACTTAACACTGGCCACCCTAAGGCTAGCTTTCCTCTTTCCACTTGCACTCAGATATTTCTCCAGATCTGAGCCTTAATTCTAACCCTATGAACAGTATGAAAAGGCAAAATGATAGGATACTGAAAGAGGAACTCCCCAGGTCCGTAGGTGCCCAGTATGCTACTGGAGATCAGTGGAGAAATAACTCCAGAAAGAATGAAGGATGAAGCCAAAGCAAAAACAATACCCAGCTGTGGATGTGACTGATGATAGAAGCAAGGTTCGATGCTGTAAAGAGCAACATTGCATAGGAACCTGGAATGTTAGGTCCATGAATCAAGGCAAATTTGAAGTAGTCAAACAGGAGATGGCAAGAGTGAACGTTGACATTCTAGGAATCAGTGAACTAAAATGGACTGGAATGGGTAAATTTAACTCAGATGATCATTATATCTACTACTATGGGCAGGAATCCCTTAGAAGAAATGGAGTAGCCATCATGGTCAACAAAAGAGTCCGAAATGGAGTACTTGGATGCAGTCTCAAAAATGACAGAATGATCTCTGATCATTTCCAAGGCAAACTATTCAATATCACAGTAATCCAAGTCTAAGCCCCAACCAGTAATGCTGAAGAAGCTGAAGTTGAATGGTTCTATGAAGACCTAGAAGACCTACCTTCTAGAACTAACACCCAAAAAAGATGTCCTTTTCATTATAGGGGACTGGAATGCAAAAGTAGGAAGTCAAGAAACACCTAGGGTAACAGGCAAATTTGGCCTTGGAATACGGAATGAAGCAGGGCAAAGGCTAATAGAGTTTTGCCAAGAGAAAGTACTGGTCATAGCAAACACACTCTTCCAACAACACAAGAGAAGACTCTACACGTGACCATCACCAGATGGTCAACACCAAAATCAGATTGATTATATTCTTTGCAGCCAAAGATGGAGAAGCTCTATACAGTCAGCAAAAAAAAAGACCAGGAGCTGACTGTGGCTCAGATCATGAGCTCCTTATTGCCAAATTCAGACTTACACTGAAGAAAGTAGGGAAAACCGCTAGACCATTCAGGTATGACCTAAATCAAATCCCTTATGATTATACAGTGGAAGTGAGAAATAGATTTAAGGGATTAGATCTGATAGAGTGTCTGATGAACTATGGACAGAGGTTCATGACATTGTACAAGAGACAGGGATCAAGACCATCCCCATGGAGAAGAAATGCAAAAAAGCAAAATGGCTGTCTGGGGAAGGCTTACAAATAGCTGTGAAAAGAAGAGAAGCAAAAATCCAAGGAGAAAAGGAAAGATATAAGCATCTGAATGCAGAGTTTCAAAGACTAGCAAGAAGAGATGAGAAAGACTTCCTCAGCAATCAATGCAAAGAAATAGAGGAAAAGAACAGAATAGTAAAGACTAGAGATCTCTTCAAGAAAATTAGAGATACCAAGGGAACATTTCATGCAAAGATGGGCTCGATAAAGGACAGAAATGGTATGGACCTAACAGAAGCAGAAGATATTAAGAAGAGGTGGCAAGAATACACAGAAGAACTGTACAAAAAAGATCTTCATGACCAAGATAATCACAATTGTGTGATCACTCACCTAGAGCCAGATATCCTGGAATGTGAAGTCAAGTGGGCCTTAGAAAGCATCACTATGAACAAAGCTAGTGGAGGTGATGGAATTCCAGTTGAGCTGTTTCAAATCCTGAAAGATGATGCTGTGAAAGTGCTGCACTCAATATGCCAGCAAATCTGGAAAACTCAGCAGTGGCCACAGGACTGGAAAAGGTCAGTTTTCATCCCAATTCCAAAGAAAGGCAATGCCAAAGAATGCTCCAACTACCGCACAATTGCACTCATCTCACATGCTAGTAAAGTAATGCTCAAAATTCTCCAAGCCAGACTTCAGCAATATGTGAACCATGAACTCCCTGATGTTCAAGCTGGTTTTAGAAAAGGCAGAGGAACCAGAGATCAA
>SJXQ01001991.1:143878-165302 GCA_006408695.1 Aepyceros melampus
TGAAATTAAAAAGACGCTTACTCCTTGGAAAAAAAGTTATGATTAACCTAGATAGTATATTGAAAAGCAGAGATATTACTTTGCTAACAAAGGTCTGTCTAGTCAAGGCTATGGTTTTTCCAGGGTTATGTATGGATGTGAGAGTTGGACTGGGAAGAAAGCTGGGAAAAATTGATGGATTTGAACTATGGTGTTGGAGAAGACTCTTGAGAGTCCCTTGGACTGCAAGGAGATCCAACCAGTCCATCTTAAAGGAGACCAGTCCTGAGTGTTCTTTGGAAGGAATGATGCTAAAGCTGAAACTCCAGTACTTTGGCCACCTGATGCAAAGAGTTGACTCATTGGAAAAGACTCTGATGCTGGGAGAGATTGGGGGCAGGAGGAGAAGGGGACAGCAGAGTATGAGATGGCTGGATGGCATCACCGACTCGATAGACATGAGTTTGAGTGAACTCCGAGAGTTGGTGATGGACAGGGAGGCCTGGCGTGCTGCAGTTCATGGGGTCGCAAAGAGTTGGACACGACTGAGCAACTGAAATGAACTGAACTGAACTGAGCCTTAATTGCTTAGTGAAATCATAGATAGTGAAACTAGAGACAGCAAAAATAGAGAAGAGTGGGTGTTTCAGAAACTTCTTCATAACTTAATATTTTATTAAATAAATACCTTGCTTGATGATTTCTGATTTTGAAGCACATGTGTTGGAAAGTCACATTTCTGCTTTTTTGATCTTCTAATACCAAAAAGTGAATAAAAGATCAAGTACATACAGCCTGGTGCAGATTTGCACGAGATGAGGAGCATAGTTACACCAGGCTGAACGCTTAGCTAAATGCCACCAGTTACCCGCTGACTCTAAACATGAACCATGATGGCAGCAATGATCCTGAAAATGCATTATTGGCCATCATTGTCAGAATGTAGGAGAAAAATGTAGTGAGTATTTTTCCTTGAGAAAGGAATAAGGAAGTCTGTCACAGAAGGAGAGAGGGAAGAGAGATGAGGAAAATATATTTGGAAAGTAACAAAAATATTAGAATATTATTTTGCTGATTATTTCACCATCTTTTAACTCAGCAGACAGAATCTTTGATTAGAAGTACTTCCTCAGCATTTGTTTTTGTTGTTCAGTTGCTGTTGTTATCAGTTGTTGTTCATCTCATTTTGACCTCCTGGACAGCAACATGCCAGGCTTCCCTGTCCTTCGCTATTTCCTGGACTTTGCTCAAACGTATGTCCACTGAATCAGTAATGCCATCCAACCATCTCATCCTCTGTTGCCCTCTTTTCCTCTTGCCTTCAGTCTTTCCACAGTATCAAGGTCTTTTCCAGTGATTCGGCTCTTCATATCAAGTGGCCAAAGTATTAGAGCTTCAACTTCAGCATCAGTCCTTTCATGAATATTCAGAGTTGATTTCCTTTATGATTAACTGGTTTGACCTCCTTGTAGTCCAAGGGACTCTCAAGAGTCTTCCCCAGTACCGCAGTTTGAAAGCATCAAATTCTTTGGTGCTCAGCCTTCTTTATGGTACAACTCTCACATCCGTACATTACTGGAAAAACCATAGTTTTGACTATATGGACCTTTGTCAGTGGCATTACTTTTTGTGAATGCTACTGAAAAGTAAAAAGGGAAAATGTCGACTCTGTTTTAATAATAAAAGCCCAATTCCAGAGGATAGATTTCTTGAAAAGCAGTAGTTTAGTGCAGACATCCTAAATGGAAGATTGATCAGTTCATCAGGAAAGAAGAAATAAACATTGCTTTTTCCTAAACAGATAGGGTAAACATAAATAATGGAGAAGGCAGTGGCACCCCACTCCAGTACTCTTGCCTGGAAAATCCCATGGATGGAAGACTCTGGTAGGATGCAGTCCATGGGGTCGCTAAGAGTCGGACACGACTGAGCAACTTCACCTTCACTTCTCACTTTCATACATCGGAGAAGGAAATGGCAACCCACTCCAGTATTCTTGCCTGGAGAATCCCAGGGGCAGGGGAGCTTGGTTGGCTGCCATCCATGGGGTCGCACAGAGTTGGACACGACTAAAGCGACTTAGCAGCAGCAGCAGCAAACATAAATAAATGATCATTTGTGTGCTGCTATTGAGATGTTTAATCTCAGATTCTCAGTAACATATTACCCTTGTAAGATTCATTGAGGGCAGAGTGTACTGCCTGACAAATGCAGTCAAATAGTTTAAGGATCATTAAGACATTTGAAGGTCAAATGACAAAGGTCATTATTAAGCAGCCACCACCATAGAAACCTTAGCTGTGCTTCAAACACTAATTCAGCAGGACTTCGAAGAATGTTGAGAAGAGGGTGAGAGACATGATCGAATTTATGGTATCAAGGTAACTTTGGAAGCAGTTTGGAGGATTGGGAGATGGAGACTAAGAACATAGAACTAAAAATAGAATCACTGTATGATCCTGCAACCCCATTCCTGGGCGTCTATCCAGACAAAACCATAATTCAAAAAGACACATGCATTCCTATGTTCATAGCACTATCCGCAACAGCCAAGGTGTGGAAACAACCTAAATGTCCATCCACAGATGAGTGGATAGAGACGATGTGATGTATATGGGCTTCCCAGGTGGTTCCAGTGGCAAAGAACTTGCCTGCCAACGCAGGACACATAAGAGACGCGGGTTCATTCTCTTGGTCCGGAAGATCCCCTGGAAGAGGGCATGGCAACCCATTCCAGTATTCTTGCCTGAAGAATCTCCACGGACAGAGGGACTTGGCAGGCTACAGTCCAGGGGTCCAAAAGAGTCAGACACGACTTAGAGACTGTGTATATATATATACACACACACACGTGTGTGCATGCACGACTGAGCAAACTGCATATGTACATAAGCATGTGTGCATGCTCAGGTGTGTGTGTGTGTGTATATAGATAAGTAATGGAAGTTAAAAAAAGAATGAAATAATGCCATTTACAGCAACATGGATGCAGCTAGAGATTATCATACTAAGTAAGTCAGAAAGAGAAAGACAAATACCATGCAAATCACTCATATGTGAAATCTAAAATATGATCCAAATGAACCTATCTATGAAACAGGAGCAACATCATGGACATAGAGAAGAGACTGGTGATTGCCAGGGGCAAGGGTTTGAGAGAGGAATGGAGTGGGAGGTTGGAATTAGCAGATATAAGCCTTTATGTACAGATGGATAAAATAACAGGGTCCTACTGTAGAGCACAGTGAACTGTATTTGATATGCTATGATGAAGCATAATGGAAAAGAATATTTTTTAAAAAGAATGCAAAAGAAAAAAAGAACACAGCAAGTAAATGCATCAAAGAGGGACAGGGTCAGGCCAGGTAACTTTTCTTGCACTCTCTTGGGGAACATCTTCTGCCTCTGAAAATTAAATTTGCTTCCAGGTATACTGAGCAGCTCTTTCAACCTCCCGATAGCCACCCCCCTTTACAATGAGGAAGCTGAAGCTTAGAAAAGTTAAGTGCATTATTAAGAGGGTTAAGTGGATTATTAAAAATTGGAGAGCTGTAACCCAAACTTAGGGTCCTCTCCCGCCTGCTCTCCTGTCCTGACCAGTGACATAAAAGCCTATTCTCCTTATTATGCAGAGAATACTAGAAGAAGAGGTAGACAGGCTGGCCATCTTGTGAGTGCAGACGTTTTTAAAAGGATGCTATTATACTCTCAGGTCTAAAAAGCTGAAATTACTCTTTAAAAATTTATAGTAAAAATCCTCTTTAAAGGAGATGCAGATGTACAGGACTGTGAGGGTCAAAGGAAGAAACATAATGTTTAGGGAAGAATTCGGCCCAAGAAATTGAACTGGGCTTTGGGGTTTAGGGACTGGCCATGATCACAGGGAGGAAACCCAGATAGAGCAGCGCCCTGGGGACTCTGAGGTCAGGCCGCCTGTAGAAGGGACAGTGTTACTATGCAGTTTTAACTTGTTAGACTCAACACAACTTTCTAGGGTTTCTCCCCAGCAAAAGCCAAATCAAATTACTTTAGAATGAACACTCTCTCCTGTGAGACTTCTCACACTGGACAGTGGCCAGCAAGGCTAATGTGTGAGCAGGTCGCTGGGCTTTAACATTGGGGTTTCCTCCAACTGGCTGAGTGAGCCTCTCTGAACCCGTTTTCTTGTGTAGGATTCAGGGCCACAGTAGATAGTTGGTTTCTTTCTTTCAATTAATTTTTATTGGAGTAGATTGCTCTACAGTGTTGTTAGTTTCTGCTGTACAGCAAATGAATCAGCTATCCTTACACATATTAATATACCCCCTTTGGGGGGGCGGGTTTTCCTTCCCATTTAGTCACCACAGAGCACTGAATTGAGTTCCCTGTGCCATACAGTAGATTCTCATTAGTTATCTACTTTATATATATATTAATAATGGATATATGTCAATCCCAATCTTCCAATTCTTCTTCCCTCCTTTCACCCTTGGTACTCATAACGTTTGTTCTCTACATCTGTGTCTCTATTTCCACTTTGCAAATAAGTCCCTCTGGATCTTTTTCTAGATTCCACATGTAAGCAGTGTTATATGATATTTGACAGTTGGTTTCACGGTTTTCTTGTTTCATGAGAGTGTGTTCGGTGCCATGGCCCTTGGGGTCCTCTTGCATGTAAAATACACTGGAGAGTTCTGTGAACTCCCTTCAGCCCTCCATTAATGGACTGACTCAGGAAAGGATTTGTCAAGTGTCTATAATGTGCAGGGATTATGGGAAAAGAGAATGATGAGAGAGACATGAATAAAGTTAACAAATACTGAAATGGAGAGAAGGGGAGGTGTTCTGTGATGGGTAACTGTGGCATCTGAAGTAGAGGCGCAGTGTAGTAGCTATGGAAGAGTGGCAGCCACCTGCACCCTCGAGGAGGGCAGGCGAAGTTATTGTAGGGCCATGAGGCAACTCTGAGTGCCAGAGCTGGGATTAGGAACTTTCGGTCCACACCATTAAGCTCTCCTGATTGACTGTTATCAGATGACCACTCCTTATCATTTTCTCTCTGTATAAACAGGATAACCATCTCCTTTTCCCTAAAGAAAATAAATGGAATAATATCTTTTACCACTTCATGGTATCATATTGTCATTAAAAGGAAATTCAATTCAGTTCAGTTAGTCGCTCAGTCGTGTCCGACTCTTTGTGACCCCATGAATCGCAGCACTTAAATATAAATAACATGTCTGATTATTCCTTTTCCTTTGAGATACTGCAACATCTTCCAGTAGATCTATATAGTTGATCTTGGATAAGAAATTACCCATTCCATGAAAGAACATTTTCTTGCACCCAAATTGATCTTTTGCAAAGGGGAGTGCCACCTCTGATGCTGGCTGTAGGTAACTTTGGGGATGGTGGTACAGCATACATCTATCTAACATCCTTATCACTCACAGATACGGTTTCAATGTCCATAGCAATATTCACATCCCCAGTGCCAGACTGACTTCCCTGGTGGCTCAGATGATAAAGCGTCTGTCTACAATGTGAGAGACCTGGACTCGATCCCTGGGTTGGGAAGATTCCCTGGAGAAGGAAATGACAACCCACTCCAGTACTCTTGCCTTGAAAATCCCATGGACAGAGGAGCTTAGAGTAGGCTACTATCCATGAGGTTGCAAAGAGTCAGGCACGACTGAGCGACTTCATTAATGCCAGACTACAGGTGACACTACTGATATGACAGTTAATCTCTTCTGAAAATTTAAAATTGGACCTGAGAGGTGATAGGAAGTTTACATGAGTACTTTAACCAGAATATCCTGGCACATCCAAGTTTAGCCCAGTGCGTACAGGATCAGAGAAAAAAATGAAGAGACCTGCAGAGGGAGAGATGAGAGAGACTGGTAAGACTGCTAAATCCAGGCTCCTGTGGCCCTTCTGTGCATCTGTGTGTCTTGTATGCAATGATTCCACATCTTGTAAACCTTCTTTTAAGGTTTAAACCTGTAAACCTTGTTTAAGCTAGAGTCAGTAAGCTTCTGTTACATGCAACCAAAGGGTCCCTAATGAAATACTCAGATTTCTAAGAGCTTCTCTTCCTTCCTTATTTTTATTGGAAGGCCTCCTGTAGGTGTCCCAGGTCTGGTAAAATGTTAGTAGAGTGAGAGATGAAAACAGGCTTATTGCATTGGTATTGACTCCTGGCCATGCAGTCCTTTTCAAACCCTGACGATACTGTAAGCTATGTGGTTGTTTATCCAGAGCTCCTGGGTCAATGTTTGACTTTGGTTTTATTTAAAGGATGGAGGAAGAAGCAGGGACATGCTGTTCTTGGCATGACTAGCATTGCTGAGTGGCACATCTGTTTTCCTAAGTCATTAACGGGTCCTTCCGGAAACAGCCAATCCTTCCTCAAGCATTAGGTCAGCAGTCCTGATTAGAATTGGCATCATCCACCCATGAAACTTGAAACTTCCCTGTGATTTACTGTTATAATAAAACCTCACTAATTAACCATAATTAGAAGGAAAAGCCAGTCTCAATTTTAAGGTTCTAAAAGAAGCAACATTTTAATTTCTTCCAACTTTACGTAGTGATTTAAATTAGGTTAACTGAGTATATTTGACTTACCATATAAATAAAAATTATTTCTAGTAGCACATTGACTTCATATGTGCATTTTTGGTATGTAAATGGTCTTTAAGGAACAACTTTTTTTTCCAGGCAATGTAAGCATTCTACTTACACTTTTGGAGTATTCATGGCTTAGTAAATGCTTTTTCCCACTGAAAAAATACGATGACTAACTTAATCTTAACACTTGTCAAAATTATTTTTAAACAAGTAGAGCCTGAACTGTAGAGATTGTTGTTATTTTTGGAGCAACATGACAATGAATAGGGGAGCAACTCGGTTGAGTTAGAGTGTCATGAAAACCTATTTGAAAGCTTTTCTGTGTTTTTAACAAGGGTTCATGTCACAGTTGAAAATGAGTTGCTGATTTACTTAAGTCTGGCGGGATGATCATGTTGTGGGTGTGCTGAAAATCATTTCTCCTGCACGTCTGAAAACACTGTGATCTTTACACTGTGGTGCCAAACTCCAAAGAGCCCCGGGTACATCCGGTAAGCCTTGGACGGAGTGTTTGGTGTCCCGTGTCATTTCTCCTGATTGTTCATTTGCTTTTATGAAGTCTAAAGAAAATGAGCTGGGTGGCCAAAACTGATGCTATAAATAGAGATATCTTAAAAGCTACGTCGATTTCATGGCTGCAGAAATGTCTCTGTGGGATTCCTGAAGTGTGCTGTGTTGGGTTAGGAAGCCCAGAGTTTGTATTTTCTTGTCTTTTCTTTTTTTCTTACATTAAAAAAAAAAGTTTGTTTATTTATTTGCTTGGCTAAATTGGGTCTTAGTTGTGGCACTTGGGATCTTCATCATGGCAAGTGGGTTTCTCTAGTTTTGGTGCATGCGTTCTAGAGCTCCTAGACTCAGTAGCTGCAGCACATGGATCAGATGCCCAGAGATATTTGGGATCCTAGTTCCCCAACCAGGGAATGAACCCGTGTCCCCCACATTGGAAGGCAGATTCTTAACTAGTGGACCACCAAGGAAGTCCTTCTATTTTCTTAAAAAAAAAAAAAAATATATATATATATATATATATACACACACATATACATATGCATATATATATGTATATTTGGTTGCACCTGGTCTTAGTTGCAGCATGCAGAATCTTTAGTTGCGGCATGCAAACTCTTAGATGTGGCATGTGGGATCGAGATCTGGTTTCCTAACCAAGGATTGAACCCACACCCCTTGCATGAGGAGCTCAGAGTCTCATCCTCACCCACTTTACTATTAAGGAAGTCCCTGGGCACAGCCTTTGCATTGGTGTTGAGACCACATCTGCTGAGGAATCCAGAGAGTCTGACTTGTACCAGCCATTTATCTCCTGCTGCTGCCCCCTCCACCCCTTCACACCTCCTCTCCCTTCTTGTTACATTGGATGCTTTCAGCTTCCTGCCTCATTTTTCACCTGAGGCCATGAAATTATGTGCAGAGTCTAGTATGTTGAAGCCCACCGGAAAGCTAATGCAGGTTTTTAGAACTCCTTGGAAACTGCCTACTTTCTGATGTTCCTTCCCGTAGGAGTAGAAGCTGTAGCCTTGCCCTGTTGGGTCCAGGAGAGCATCTTTAACTTCACAGAGTTAGATCACAGGGTTAGATCTCCCCTTGGCAGATCTCCCAGGCAACTAAGACAGGGCTTAATCACAGACAGGAAGAAGATCAAACCAGTCCATCCTAAAGGAAATCAGTCCTGACTATTTGTTGGAAGGACGATGGCTAAAGCTGAAGCTCCAATACTTTGGCAACCCAGTATGAAGAGCCAACTCATTGGAAGAGACCCTGAGGCTGGGAAAGATTGAGGGCAGGAGGAGGATGAGGTGACAGAGGAAGAGATGGGTGGATGGCATCCCTGACTCAATGGATATGAGTTTGAGAAAGCTGTAGGAGATAGTGAAGGACAGGGAAGCTTGGCTTGCTGAGTCCATGGGATGGCAAAGAGTTGACATGACTTAGTGTCTGACAATAACAACAAAACATGGCATTAATGTTGCCAGAGTTGGTACAGGAAGATGGAAAGAAGCTTTCTGTTGTTGAAAGCCATGGAGCATTATCCTTACTTGCCATTCAGTCTCTGGACAGAAATGACTGGTAGACTGCGGGTAACTTCTCCTCTAAGGAATTCTCTGTGCTTACCCAGGGTACCTGCCTTTGTCCTGATTCTTTGGGGCTTCAGCATTTTTGAGGATGTCTGTTATTTGCTTAGCACATTTGCTTTCTATTTTTTTTAAGATTTTTTTTAATGCAGATCATTTTTTAAAAGCCTGTATTGAAAAAAATAAATAAATAAAAGCCTGTATTGAGTTTGTTACAACATTGCTTCTATTTTGTTTTGGTTTTTGTCTGTGAGGCATGTGGGATCTTAGCTGCCCAACCAGGGATCAAACTCACACCCTCTGCATTGGAAGGTAAAGTCTTAAACACTGGACCACCAGGGAAGTCTCTTACTTCCTTCTTATAATTTTTCACTTTCTATAAAAATAAAGCATGTGTGAGATACCACGGTCAAGTTTTCCTAAAGAGGGACAGGAGAGAAGCAGGGCCTGTGGCATGAGCATAGCCTTCCTCCCACCCTGCTGCCACTGCTCCAGACACCATGGTCTGTCTCCCTGCCCCCGTCCAGTCGTGGTTTCCTGATCACAGTGGGCACATGACCTAGAGGATGTTGCTGATACAGAGCATCTGGGCATCACCTTGCCTGGGCTCTAATCCAGACCCTACTATTCGTTATTCAGATACTTCATCTCTCCAGGTCTTGGTTTTATGAAAAATACAATTAAATAGTATGACAGGGTATGCTCAGTAGATGCTCGTTAGCTTCATGACATTAGAGTTTGGGTGATAGGTGGGCCTTTGCATAACCTGGGGGAGAAATGGTCTCCACATCTTACCCCGCACCTTGACACAGTAGAGGAATAGCACTTTCCGTCCCCAAGTACTTGGGCACACATCTCAATATTTTGACATGTTAATTAATTAATGTTCATTAATTATGTTTGCTTAATTGGAAAGGTGATAAAGCAAAATTAAAACCAAATGCAAATCTAAAATGACTACATTAAGAACATGCATCTAGTTCCACAGAGGGGAGAGGGGAGGAGGGAGTAGAGGCTGCCCTGGGTCTCTGCTTCAGGCAGTGAAGGATGCGGGTTCTGTTCCTGCAGTCAGGGATCGCAGGGGAGGGCGCATCAAACAGGCAGATGATCGTCAGTCTAAGATGATCTCTTGAGATCAGTGCAGACCTGTTGAGTATCAGGTGCCCCTGGGACCTCTGGAGGAGATGGCTAATAAAGGCTGAACCTTGGGAGAGAAACCTAAAAGTTAACATGCTGTAGTTGCTCCTTTCTCGTTTTCCCCACTGTGGTCTGGAACATTCTTTCTCCAGAAATTGGCACAGTTTGTTCCCTGTCTTCTTTAGACCTGTGCTCAAGCTATCATTCTTGTAGTAGGACCCCCTGAGCACCTAATTTTAATGGGCAAATATCTTCAACCCAAGCATTACATATCCACCTTCTCTGAATCATATTTTCCCTATAATATGTAACATTTTCTTAATGCTATCTATTTTCTACCATTTATTTTGACTTATTTATCTTGCTTATGATATTCTACCTATTAGAATGGAGGCTTCACGTGGGCATGGATTTTTGTCCATTTTGCTTACTTCTGTATCTACAGTGGCTAGAATGAGGCCTGGGACATATATGCTCCCAATAAACAGTTGAGAAAGAGAATAAGCCCTTCCTGCGTGCTGACACAAATGCTTTATATGTACTCTCTCCATCTCAGTGAGAAATAAATTTAGGAACTACAGCTTTATAGTTAGTAACGGGTGCCGTGAAAATAAATGAAATCTGCAGAGAGGAGAAGACCTAAGACAGACATAAAGAACATCATCCTTTCAGAGACAGGTAAATGTGGAAATGGACCACACATAGGAACTCAAGAAAAGTCACTCAGCAGGAGGAAAGCCAGGCTGCTGTTTTGCTGTCAGACCAACTGGGGGATGGTTTCAAGAGGGAAGAAATACCTGCCAGGTGTCAGGTGCTGCAGAGGGGTTGGAAATACCTTCAAGGTGTCAGGTGCTGCAGAGGGGTTGGAAATACCTTCAAGGTGTCAGGTGCTGCAGAGGGGTTGGAAATACCTGCCAGGTGTTGGGTGCTGCAGTGAAGTGAAGTGAAGTCGCTCAGTCGTGTCCGACTCTTTGCGACCCCATGGACTGTAGCCTACCAGGCTCCTCCCTCCATCGGATTCTCTAGGCAAGAGTACTGGAGTGGGTTGCCATTTCCTTCTCCAGGGGATCTTCCCGACCCAGGGATCAAACCCAGGTCTCCTGCATTCCAGGCAGACGCTTTAACCTCTGAGCCACCAGCGAAGCTGCAGAGGGGTTGGAAATACCTGCCAGGTGTCGGGTGCTGCAGAGGGGCTGGCTCAGCTAAGGAACAAAAGGTGATGAAGAGGTGAGTCTGCAGAGGCTTTTAGGCTCATCCGGTGCCATCTGATTCAGATGCTGACCTACAAACCTCTGACCAAATGGGTGGAGTCGTTTTCACTGCCATCTCCTCTGACAAAACATATTGCGGGGATATAAATGGTAGAGTTTTTATTTTTAAGCAAAATGTAGGTCATGATATATAGTTCAGTGGTTCCTAGATTTTGCAATATCAAGAACTACGATCATTTGAGGAAATAAATCGGTCATGGAAGTACTAGACTGCCTTGCCAATCATCTTATTATTCTGCTCAATTCATGTAGGGCAGTCTGACCACAGGGAAGGAAAAATTCAGAATCGTTTAGGAGACATGAAACCTAGACAACAAGAGCACTTCTGTTGGCTTGGCTTCTGGCACAGGGAGCTTGACGTGCTGCTCTGTGGTGAGCACCCCTATAGGGGTGGAATGGGGCAAGGAGAAGGGAAGCCCAGGAGGAAGGGGATATATGTATACATATAGCTAATTCACATTGTTGTACAGCAGAATCAAACACAACTTTATAAAGCTATTATTGTTGTGCAGTCATTGTTATTGCTGCTATTGTTGAAGTCATATCCAACTCTTTGTGAACCCATGGACTGTAGCACACCAGGCTTCCCTGTCCTTCACCATCTCCCAGAGTTTGCTGAAACTCATGTCCATTGAGTCCACGATGCCATCCAACTGTCTCATCCTCTGTTGTCCCCTTCTTCTCCTGTCCTCAATCTTTGCCAGCATCAGGATCTCTTCCAATGAGTTGGCTCTTTGCATCAGGTGGCCAAAGTATTGGAGCTTCATTTTCAGGATCAGTCCTTTCAATGAATATTCAGGGTTGATTTCCTTTAGCATTGACTAGTTTTATCTCTTTGCTGTCCAAGGGACTCTCAAGAGTCTTTCTCTAGCATCATAGTTCAAAAGCATCAATTCTTCAGTGCTCAGCCTTATTTATGGTCCAACTCTCACATCTGTACACAACTACCGGAAAAACCATAGCTTTGACTAGATGGACCTTTGTCAGCAAAGTAATGCCTCTGCTTTTGAATACGCTGTCTAGGTTTGTCATAGATTTTTTTCCAAGGAGCAAGCGTCTGTTAATTTCATGGCTGCAGTCACCATCCGCAGTGATTTTGGAGCCCAAGAGAGTAAAGTCTGTCACTGTTTTCATTTTTTTCCCCATCTATTTGCCATGAAGTGATGGGATCAGATACCATGATCTTAAATTTTTGAATGTTGAGTTTTAAGCCAGCTTTTCCACTCTTCTCTTTCACCTTCATCAAGAGACTCTAGTTCCTCTTCGATTTCTTCCATTAGGGTGGTATCATCTGCATATTGAGGTTGTTGATATTTCTCTGGTCAATCTTGGAAAGCAACTATACTCCAATAAAAAATAAATTTAAAAATTTATCTTTCAATAGAAAAAAGAAATCCTTTTGGGAAAGGATACGACTTCCAGTCCTTTGCCACCAACAACCTACCCTATTTCAGGCGCTTTCTGCTGCTTCCTTTGCCCTAACTCACATTCTGGATTGAGTCAAAGAAGCCAGTGGTTGCAGAGGTACCAAGGGGTCACCAGCAGTGTCTTTAGCACCTTTGACCAGTAATCTCCATCAGCCTCCCCAGCCCACCTCACAAATACATAGCCATATATAATCTCAATTTTTAAATGTATTTTTTATATCACTTGAAGGTAAGTCCCCTGGCTGCCCTCGCTGTCCCCCTACACACACACACACACACACACACACACACATGAGTATTCATGTACACCTCACACTGGGCAGGTGAGATTGCACTGGGCAGGTGAGATTATATGTGATGTGGTGTCTGGTGCTGGTTGTTAATGAAAGTAAAAGTGAAAGTCGCTGAGGTGTGTCTGACTCTTTGTGACCCTATGGACTATACAGTCCATGGAACTCTCCAGGCCAGAATACTGGAGTGGGTAACCTTTTCTCTCTCCAGGGGATCTTCCCAACCCAGGGATTGAACCCAGGTCTCCCACATTGCAGGCCGATTCTTTACCAGTTGAGCCACCAGGGAAGCCCAAGAATATTGGAGTGGGTAACCTATCCCTTCTCCAGGGGATCTTCCCAACCCAGGAATTGAACCAGGGTCTCCTGCATTGCAGGCGGATTCTTTATCAACTGAGCTATCAGGGAAGTATGGTTGTTATTTGAACAAGGCTTTAAAAGGAGGAAATACTAAAAATAGGGTGGAAGTAACTCTAAAAAGGAGCCATGACAAAGAGGGCTTTTTTCCAGAGCCAGTTTTGCCTTTGGCACTTGAGCAAATTAGGCATTCATTCCTCTTGCTTCTGACAGTATTTCTAATAGTATAGTCTCCCTCAGTTTTGGGAGTACAGATACTCATTCATTACCAGATTGACATTAGCCAGGATATTTTAATGTCAGCAAAGACATGTGAACGATTGTTTGCCTAATTATTTCTTGTATCTGCTTCAGAAGTTTCCATGTGTACAAGATTTCAAATAAGGAGTATGTCCAGATTGATTTTTTTTTTTTTTTGGTTCTTATAAGAATCCTGAATTTTATCAAGGATTCAGTTTAAGTGAACTTGGAATAAAGCTTTAGTTTCCTATTTTCTGGCTAATGTTCCTTAAATGTCATAACTTTGCTGTTTAATGAGGAATGTGTCTTTTTCTGTAATAGATACGCCAAACATTAATGAAGGATAGAGAGGGAATGACTGAGAAATGCCATCTCAAACTCAAAAATATCAAAATTAGCAATAAAAATAGAAGTTTCTTATCACCAGGAATGGGAGGGAGATAGTCACAGACACAGAAACAGACATAGCCTGGTCCTTGCTCCCGGTTTCCCATGAGACCCTCATGGGGTGACCCTGAGCCAGCAGTTCAACTGCCTCATGCTGTGTTTCCTTCCTCTGTTCATCTGAGACTAATTGCTAAATGACACTGAGGTTTCCAGCTGGTGCAGGGGTGCTGTAACAGTGCTCCCATGACATGGTCCTCAGTCACCCCACTGTCCTCTAAGGCAGCGGTCCCCAACCTCTTTGGCACCAGGGACCTGTTCCGTGGAAGACAGTTTCTCCACAGACAGGGTAGCGGGTGATTTCAGGATGATTCAAGAGCATTACATTTATTGTGCACTTTATTTCTATTATTATTACCATCCGCTTCACCTCAGATCATCAGGCATTAGATCCTGGAGGCTGGGGACACCTTCTCTGAATAGGAGCATTCATCTAATATGGAGATTCATGCATGATATCTGTGGTCTCCAAACTCAGAAAATCTATTAATCGTTAAGTGAAACCCACACTGCAGGAAAAGTTTTAAAACCAACCATGACTAAGCGGTGTGGGTGGGGATGAGGGGTGGGGGTAGGGGTAGGGGATTTTTTTTTTTTTTGGTTCTTATAAGAATCCTGAATTTTATCAAGGATTCAGTTTAAGTGAACTTGGAATAAAGCTTTAGTTTCCTATTTTCTGGCTAATGTTCCTTAAATGTCATAACTTTGCTGTTTAATGAGGAATGTGTCTTTTTCTGTAATAGATACGCCAAACATTAATGAAGGATAGAGAGGGAATGACTGAGAAATGCCATCTCAAACTCAAAAATATCAAAATTAGCAATAAAAATAGAAGTTTCTTATCACCAGGAATGGGAGGGAGATAGTCACAGACACAGAAACAGACATAGCCTGGTCCTTGCTCCCGGTTTCCCATGAGACCCTCATGGGGTGACCCTGAGCCAGCAGTTCAACTGCCTCATGCTGTGTTTCCTTCCTCTGTTCATCTGAGACTAATTGCTAAATGACACTGAGGTTTCCAGCTGGTGCAGGGGTGCTGTAACAGTGCTCCCATGACATGGTCCTCAGTCACCCCACTGTCCTCTAAGGCAGCGGTCCCCAACCTCTTTGGCACCAGGGACCTGTTCCGTGGAAGACAGTTTCTCCACAGACAGGGTAGCGGGTGATTTCAGGATGATTCAAGAGCATTACATTTATTGTGCACTTTATTTCTATTATTATTACCATCCGCTTCACCTCAGATCATCAGGCATTAGATCCTGGAGGCTGGGGACACCTTCTCTGAATAGGAGCATTCATCTAATATGGAGATTCATGCATGATATCTGTGGTCTCCAAACTCAGAAAATCTATTAATCGTTAAGTGAAACCCACACTGCAGGAAAAGTTTTAAAACCAACCATGACTAAGCGGTGTGGGTGGGGATGAGGGGTGGGGTAGGGGTAGGGGGCAGAAAAAAATGTCTGTCTGATCTAGTTGGAAGTATGAATCCCAGAAAAACTTTAAGAAAGGTAGTTTTATTACTTTGACAGATTGATAGTATGTATGATCAGGTTAAATCCTGGCCTAATGGCAATTCTTTAAGAAACACTGAGACAATTTTTATATTAGAGGGATCTCTTTTTAATTTGTCTTCATTGTGTGCTTCTAAAGGTGCTTCTACAGTGAGGGTTTTTGAAAACCACAGTCCTGCATAATCTGAGGATTCTTCTAAGACTATATTTATGTCCCTCATTGTTTTACTCTTTATTTCAGCGTTAAATTTTACATACTTTCCAAATGAGTCTCATATTATTAACTAAAGGGATCCAAATATCAATATATGAAGTTTTATTGTGGTAGTTATCTTTTAGCCCAGCTTTTCTCTACACAGGCAGTGGTTGGCAAACATAATAAACATTTGGATAAATGATAATTAGTGAATAAATGGGTGGCAAAAGGCCATAGATTTAAACTATACCTTTCAGTTGTCTTAACTTTATTCCATTCTGCAGAGATAGAATCCCTAATTCTGACCATCTATTTAATGCCATTGACAAAGGCCATTTGTACAGTCTAGGCTTAGTTCAGGCTGCTATAAGAAAGCACCACAACTGAACAAAAGAAATTAATTTCTCACAGTTCTGGAGGGTGGAAGTTTTCAATCAGAGTACCAACATGGTCAGGTTCTCGTGAGAACCTGCTTCCTGGTTCACAGATGGCCATCTTCTCACTCTGTTCTCACATAGTAGAAGAGGTGAGGGAGCTCTCTGGCGTCTCTTTTATAAAGTAACCTTGTACAGACGTGAGAGTTGGACCCTAAAGAAGGTTGAGCAACGAAGAATTGATGCTTTTGAACTGCAGTGCTAGAGAAGACTCTTGAGAGTGCCTTGAACAGCAAGGAGATCAAATCAATCCATCCTAAAGAAAATCAACCCTGATTATTCATTGGAAGGACTGATGCTCAAGCTGAAACTCCATACTTTAGCCACCTCATTGGAAAAGACCCTGATGCTGGAAAAGACTGAGGGCAGGAGGAGAAAGGGGCAACAGAAGATGAGACGGTTGGATGGCATTGCCAACTCAGTGGACATGAATTTGAGCAAACTCTGGGAGATGGTGAAGGACAGGGAAGACTGGAGTATTGTAGTCCATGGGGTCACAAAGAGTCAGACATGACTGAGTGGCTGAACAGCAACAAATCCTGTTCTTAGAGGCTCCACCCACACGACCTAATCACCTCCCAAAGGTACCACCTCCTACAGTCATTACCTTGGGGATTAGGATTTCTTTTTTAAGAAAATTAATTCATTAATTTTTTTTTGGTTGCACTGGATCTTTGTTGCTGCGGACTTTCTCTAGCCGCATCGAGTCGGGGCTACTCTCTAGTTGCCCTGCACGGGCTTCTTATTGTGGTGGCTTCTGTTATTGCAGAACACGGGCTCTAGGCCACTCCAGCTTCAATAGTTGCAGCATGTGGACTCAGAAGTTATGGCTCTTGGGCTCTGGAGCAATAGTTGTGGTGCATGAGCTTAGTTGCCCTGGGGCATGTGGGATCTTCCTAGACCAGGGACAGACCCTGTATCCCCTGCATTGGCAGGCAGATTTTTAACCATTGGACCAGCAGGGAAGCCCAGGGATTAGGATTTCAACGTATGCATTTGGGGGGACCTGAGCACCCAGTCTGTAGCAGCCATGAAGGAGAGCCTGCTATAGCCATGTGCTGTGGGCTTTGAATGTGTGATGTGCACTCCATCACATCAGTCTTGCTCACAGTGACAGATCCCAGCGTGCTTCACATTTACATGTTTAAGAGTAGGAGGGATTAGAAGGTGTGTGCACTTCCTGGCTGCACAGGAGTTAGAAAGAGCATGCTGTGAGTTGTTCCCTCTTTATACCAGGAGTGGAGGTGCACAGTGGAGAAGTGGGGAGAGGGAACTGTGAGCATTTTGAGAGGAGGGTCTCTTTCTCTAATGCACACCAGATCCCCATCTCCCAACATAAGTGCTTGCTCTGGAGATTCTAGAGTGATTCAAAATCCAGCAACAACTTACAATCACAGAGCTACTTCCTAACATTCTTAGCTTTAGCTTTAATGGTGCTAAGTATTCTGGAAGGAATTTCTCAAACATATAAGCAAATGTATTTATAGTATGACAGGCTTGCAGCATGTAACAGTGCAGCTGAGAAAATCAAAACAACCGAAAGTCATTAAAACACTAGTCACCTGTGTAAATTATTTCTGGGTTCGCAGCCCAAGTTGCCATCTGTAGCATTCTTCCCTAATTATATTAGACTTATGATTGTATCCAAGCCTCTTCCCAAAAAATCAGAGATTATGTTTCCTGACGTTAAACCCCTCGCTTTTTCGGGTACATTAAAATGAGATTACCACAGCAAGTTCTTTTGTGCAGAACTATTCCCCAAAAGGTTTATTCGTTCCTATGAGTTTTGAAAGTATTAAATCTAATATCAACGACTAACTCTGTTATTATTGGTCCTGGCTCACAAACTGCTCTGCTGCATGTTAAGGTGAGCAGTGTGCAGTTTGAATGATTGGCTGGAGTCATCCAAATGTTCCCTGAAGGTCTTCAATCCATCACTTCCTCCCTAGTCTGCCCAGCAACTTGCACCATCATCATTCTGGATGATAGAATGCTCTCGTTCTTATTGGGTCTCATTCTTGTGACACTATTTTCTTTTTAAGGGTGGAAACAGAGGAGGAAAAAAATACAGCCTGCTTTACTCATTAATGAGTCAGAGGAAGAGTTACCACCGCTTGGAATTATCAGGGGTCAATGTCTGGGTCTCTAACAAGGAACCTTGTTTATATTATCAAGAAGGCTGTCTAAGATGCCAAACTGTACAAAGTTAGGGGACTTTCCATGACCGTAACACCTGCCTACAAGTCCTGTACATGCCCAGATCCTGTGATCTGGGGGCTGTTTGGTGATTGGGTGGTTATTTATGACATTGAGCTCACACTTTGAGTATCATTTGAAGAAAATAAGGCCAAACATACCTTGTGGATAAATATTAACAATCAGTTGAATCTGTAGCTTTTCTTCTTTTCTTTGGCACCTGCTCTATCACTGCTGGACAAGCAAAGGTGATGGACTGTGTCTTCCAGAAACATTCATTGGCTCTTAGAGAAGCGTGGAAGCATGATGTAATCATGAGATGGTCCGGTTGGGGTCAAGGGTGAGGTTGGGTCATTTGAAAGGTCTGACATTGTCCTCTGCTGTCTCCTGTGAGGTCACATTAAGGTCAGACTGGGGCTTTGAAAGGCTGGCGGCTTTCCTGCTTTCCCAGTAAGATGGAGGGGGTAACACCTTCGAATCAAAAACCGGTCCCTCCCAACCTTTCAGCAATCCTGCTCTCTCTTTCTCCCTACACCCTCCTCTTTCCCTTATCTTCAGCTTCTCCCTGTCTGCTTTCTCCTTTTCACCATCATTAAACATGGGCAAGTCTTTTTTATCTTTGCCAGGCCCTCCCTTCTGTAACCCCTCGGCCACCTCCAACCACAGCCCTGTTCACTGTCTCTGTGTCAGCCAGAATTCTCTAGAGCCTTGCTTTTACTTACTGTAACCACTTCATCCCTTCTCTCTCTCTTTTTTTTTTTTTTTATTTTATGAGTTTTAGAAAATTTAAAAATTTTTATTTGTTTTTGGCTGCACTGGGTCTTCGTTGCGGTGTGTGGGCTCTCTGTAGTTGCAGTGAGCAGGGGCTCCTCTTGTAACATAGCACAGGCTCTAGGGCACTCGAGCTTCAGTAGCTGCAGTGTGCAGGCTCTAGAGCTCAGTCTCAGTGGTTGTGATGCACAGGCTTAGTTGCTCTGAGGCACGTGGGCTTTCCCCAGACCAGGGATCAAACACATGTCCCCTGCATTGGCAGGTGGATTCTTAACCACTAGACCATGAGGGAAGTCCCTCTCTCTTACTTCTTAACTCTCTTCTATCCTGTTGGGACCTTACTACCTCTGCAAAAGTCTTTACGATACTCATGATCATCAAGTTAAACATAGCTTTACCATAAAACTCAGCAATACACACCCATGAAAAATACAAACTTATACTCAGGCCAAACCTGCTTGCAGATGTTTACAATGGCTCTATTCATAATCAACAAAAACTGAAAACTGCCAGCATTTCCTTCAGCCTATGAATGGATAGACAATTTGCAGCATGTGTATCGGCAAGATAGAATACTACTCAGCATTGTAAAGGAACAAGCTGCTGAGTCATGTAATAACATAAATGATTCTTAAATATGTGTTGCTATATAGCAAGGCCAGGCTCAAAGGCACATAATGTGTGATTCTATGTAATTTTTTTTTCTTTAATATTACTTATTTATTGTTGACTGTACTGGGTCTCAGTTGCAACACATGGGATTTTTGATCTTCATTGTGTCATGTGGGATCTTTAGTTGCAGCATATAAACTCTTAGGTTCGACACATGGAATCTAGTACCCTGACCAGGGATCAAACCCAGGCCCCTTTCATTGGGAGCATGGAGTATTAGCCATTGGACCACCAGAGAAGTAAGTCCCCCTGTGACATTTTCAAAAAGAAAGAACTTAACTGAGTGACTTGACTTTCACGTTTCACTTTCATGCATTGGAGAAGGAAATGGCAACCTACTCCAGTGTTCTTGCCTGGAGAATCCCAGGGATGGGGGAGCCAGGTGGGCTGCCGTCTATGGGGTCGCATAGAGTCAGACACGACTGAAGTGACTTAGCAGTAGGAATGGAAAACAAATAAGTGGTTTTCAGGAGTGGCTGAGAAAGGGACAGCGTATAGAAATTTGAGGGCGAGGGAAAACTGCTGTCTGATGATTCTAGTGGTGAATATTTGATTCTCTGCATTTGTCAAAACCCAGAGAACCCTACAGCACAGAGTAGATTCTACTGTATATTGTTTAAAATATCAGCTGTGTTAAGGGGGACCACCCCAAATGGAATTCAGGCTAACAAATGAAAGAACAAATAATACTAATGACCACTGTGGCGCCATGGGGACTACTACACCTTGGCAGAGTGCACTCAGCACCTCGGCAGACGTCCTGCCTTCGCCGTCTGGGTGCCGCATCCTCCTGCAGTACTGTCCCCCTGCTGGATCGGCTTCCCCTTCTGAGCCTCCTTTGCAAGCTCCTTGTCATCTCAGTCTTTTCATGTGGCTGTTTCTTGAGCCTCAGGATGAGGCCACTCTTTTCTCACCCTACAGTTTCTTCCTGAACAGCTTCATCCACCCCCACGGTCTCAATCACCAAATACGCCCATGAATTCCTCACACCGGGATCTCTCTTCTGAGCTCCAGATGGACATATACTATTAATACTACCTACTAGATATATGTGCTTTGGACTAAACTATCCCAAACTCTGCTTGGCACCTAAGCTCTCCCACAACTCACACCTGCTTCTTCTCCCAGGTCCCCAGTTCGTTCAAACCTAAGAACTTGGTTTTCCTCCTTTACATCCCCGTCTGTCTCTTCCTTCTCCCTCATTTCTGATCCCTATGTCTCATTCTCTCTTTCTTTCCAAAGTAATATTCATTGGAGTATAATTGCTTTTGGAGAAGAGAATGGCTGCCCACTCCAGTAGTCTTGCCTGGAGAATTCCATGGACAGAAGAACCTGGTGGGCGACAGTTAATGGGATCGCAAAGAGTCATTCAGACACGACTCAGCCACTGACACACACATAGTTGCTTTATGACGTTGTGTTAATTTCTGCTGTACGGCAAAATGAATCAGTTATACATGTACACATATCCTTCTCTTTTGGATTTTCCTTCCCATTTAGGTCACCACAAGACACTGAGTAGAGTTCCCTGAGATATACAGTAGTTTCTCATTAGTTTTCTATTTTATATATAGTGTCCATAGTGTTGGAGAAGGGAATGGCTACCCACTTGCCTGGAAACCCCGTGAACAGAGGAGCCTGGTAGGCTATATAGTCCATGGGATCAGAAAGAGTCAGACTCAACTGAGCAACTAACACTTTACTTAAAAAAATTTTTTACCCATAGTGTATATGTGTCAATCCCAATCTCCCAGTTCCTTCCCCTTGCCAGCACACTCAGTCTCGTCAGAGCAT
>SJXQ01001991.1:165322-202257 GCA_006408695.1 Aepyceros melampus
CCACTACCATCCCGATTTGGTCACCCAGCAGCATCTTCTTCAAACCTTCTCCACTTTGTAGTTGTGATCTTTTAAAAACACAATAAATTGTTACATTCCTCGGCTTCAAACCCGCCTGCAGTTTCCCATTGCTTTTATAATAAAACCCAAATTCCTCAACCCATCCTCCAGGCGCTGTATGGCCCGGCCCCCAGTGAACTTTGGCCTTTCTCCCGCAAGGCGCTGACCCGCAAATCCTTGCCTCCAGTCACACTGCCAGCCTTCTTCCCACAGATATGTCATACTCTTTCTCCAGCCGGGCCCTTTGCAGGTACTCTTCCTCTCCACCTGCACTCAGCTTAAATGTCTCTTCTGGGGAAGCCTCCCATCACCCCGGAGACTCGCTTGGCTTCCCTCATTATGTGCTTTCACAGTTTCCCTCTGAGCATTTATCTTAAATATCAACCCCCATTCTCTAAAAGACAGGAAAGAAATGGGTTTGGCTTGTTGGTTTTCCTAGAGCTAAGGATCATGTGGAAGTCACTGCAGCTACCCAACAGATACCTGTTGAAAGGAAATAAAAACTAAGTTAGTGAGTTTAGTAATGTATAGCTCAGTGCACTCTGTACAGGAAGAGGCGAGCTGCCCAACACATCCGTGCCTGCAAAGAAAAGTCAAGAATGTCATGTGCTATTAATCTGGTCATTCTGTGCAGGAGTGATTGGGGAAAACTAAAACACTACTGAGCTTCCCTGGTGGCTCAGACTGTAAAGAATCCACCTGCAGTGCAGGAGACCCAGGTTCAATTCCTGGGTGAGGAAGATCTCCTGGAGGAGGGAATGAGCTACCCACCCCAGTATTCTTGCTTGGAGAATTCCATGGACAGAGCAGTCTGGCAGATTGCAAAGAGTCAGACATGACTGAGCGACTAACACACACACCCCAGAATCTTATTTCGGGCTTCCCTGGTGGCTTAGTGGTAAAGAATCCACCTGCCAATGCAGGAACTGCGGGTTCGATCCCTGGGTCGGAAAGATCCCCTGTGGGGAGGAAATGGCAACCCACTCCAGGATTCTTGCCTGGAGAATCCCAAGGACAGAGGAGCCTGGACATGAGTTAGTGACTGAACAACAACCACAAAACATGACGATGACCATGTGATAGGCAGAGCATGGGGTCATAAGGGCCTGGATTAGCATGGTGAAAATATGAATGGAGAGAAAAGCAATATAGGACTTGATAACTCATTGTGTTTGGAAGTGAGAATGGAAAGCATAGAATCAGAAATTAGACTCTGTGATTTTTTTTTTTTTTAATAATAAGACATTAAGAAAAGAAAACAAAGTTTCAGGGGAAGTTAATGATGTCAGGTCACTAAATTGGCCTGGGGTTGATGAGGGTTACAAAGAAGAATTCCAAGTGGCCTAAAAAACAGAAGTCAGATTTCAAAGACAGTCTGCATGCCTTCTCCAAATCAGGACCATCTGCAGGGAAAGCTGGAGTGACATCGTTGTTTATGCAAGCCATTTTCTCTGCAGGTGGTCCCCTTTTGGGGGAGGTGGGAGTTGGGGGGCGGAAGATTCTGGGAGGCCAGACTGCATTCTGTACAAAGCCACGGTCAGGGCAGCTTTGAGATGTGCCTGCGTTCTCTTCCAGGGAGACTGCCTGGGACTGGAAGCCGCAGTCCCCATAACGCAGGGCATCCTACCCTCCCTTCCTCTTTCCTTCCACCAGACCTGGAGAGGTGACCTAGAGGAGAGGGCAGAGAGCTCCAGAGGATGACGCAGCGACCTGTGAGCCTGTGGGCTGTAGACTGGTACACCATGGTTTTCCAAGGCAAGGGCAGAGGAGTAGCTCTCACCATGGCACGCCGGATTCTGTGGAAATAGGGGAGCACAGGGGGCTCTTGGAGGGGTGGGACTGGAGAAGAGAGTGCAGAGACCTGCCTCAGTGTAGGGGCTGAGACCTCACCCAAGTGTGGGAGGATGGAACTGTTTTGCCTAAGGGTAAGGGAGAAGGCAATGGCACCCCACTCCAGTACTCTTGCCTGGAAAATCCCATGGACAGAGGAGCCTGGTGGGCTCCAGTCCATGGGGTTGCTAAGAGTCGGGCACGACTGAGCGACTTCACTTTCACTTTTCACTTTCATGCACTGGAGAAGGAAATGGCAACCCACTCCGGTATTCTTGCCTGGAGAATCCCAGGGATGGGGGAGCCTGCTGGGCTGCTATCTATGGGGTCGCACAGAGTCGGACACGACTGAAGCGACTTAGCATCAACAAGGGAGAGGATACAGGTGGTTTTAGGCTACACAGCCCAACCAAAGGGGACTCCCTGGTGGCTCAGAAGATAAAGAATCTGCTTGTGGGAGACCTGAGTTTGATCCCTGGGTCGGGAAGATCCCCTGGAAAAGGGGATGGCAACCCACTCCAGTGTTCTGGCCTGGAGAATACCATGGACAGAGGAGCCTGGCGAGCCATAGTCCATGTGGTTGAAAAGAGTCGGACATGACTGAGCGACTAACATTTTTACACTTTAGGGCCCAGAGAAAGGAGATATCTGAAATATGGAACTGAGGCTTGCAAAAACCCAACAGGGAGGGAGCCAGAACCACTCAGTCGAGGCTCTGAAGGGCTTGCTTTAGGCTGGGGAGTGGAGGTTTTGCCCAGCCCTATCCACAAAGACCAGAGGTCAAAGTTAAGGGCTCACACACTTTAGTGAAGCAAAATCCATGCCAGTCACCTCCTGGCAGCTCTGGTACCAGCAGGATTTCTCTGAGCTCTGTAGGGAGATGGAAAGTGGGTTTAAGTTGGGCTCCATAGTGTCACTCTGTGTTAAGATTTCAGACTGTAGTTTTCATCTGAGAGAGAGAGAGAGAGTGAGAGTGTGTGTGTGTGTGTGTGTGTGTGAGAAAGAGAGACAGACAGACAGATAAGGTCACTGAGAGAGAGAGAACACTTCCATTTGAATTTGCCAGTGTCTGTCTTGGCAAGGGTTCAAGACTACACCCATTTTACTTATTTAATTAAAAAAAAAAAAAATATATATATATATATATATATATTTTTTTTTTAGGATGCACCAGGTGAGATCTTTAGTTGTGGCATGTGGGATCTAGTTCCTTGAGCAGGGATTGAACCTGGGCCTCCTGCATTGGGAGTACGGAGTCTTAGTCACTGGACCAGGGAAGTCCTTACATCTACTTCAGTCCAACCACACACTGTTGAAAAAAACAGCAAGAAAAGCTTTAAAGCTCCCTCTCTGGTCCCGCTCGTGAATCCTACTTTTGTATGGGCAAATCATTTTCCAGCTCTTAGAAGGCAGAAAGGAAGGCCCTTTTATATTTGCTACAGAGATCATCAAGTTTCCTAGTTCTCCCCTGGGGAGGTTATTCCCCCCTGCAACAGTGCCAAGTTTTCCCTGCCTGAAAAGAAGGCCTTGATTTGATTTACTTGTGTTTTGTTTACCTGCCAATAATACCCTACCTGATAGGAGGGTGTTGGTAGCTATTCATGCATCATTAGGACAATCCTCCTCTTTAGCTGGCCTCCTGTTCTCTCTGGCTCTCCCTCTAGGAATCTCTCTGCAAGATCCATGTGTCTTATTTCAGTGGTCTTCAGATCTTTGAGGGTTTTTTCATCACTCCTCTAGGAAAGAAGGGTGTGAGGCAGCTGTTAGGAGAGTTATGTTGGTAACGAGCCCCGGTCGTTACTCTACTTGGCCAGCAACTTGTGAGAACACGAGGATGCACAGCTGTTTCAGGGACTAAGAATAAAAGGTGTCTTTGCAGATGGCAGCCTTGTGGAGGTCTGTTCTAGAGTTCTCCAGAGAGAACTCTCTGTAATGCCTGGCATCTGGGAAGCAACAGTAGTACCTTCAGAATCTGGAGAGATTTATCCTCCCCCGAATAACTGCATATTCCATACTTTGGGCCCAAACATTATTAAAAAAAAAAAAAAGAATGACAACAAAATAAACATAACGAAAAGTTACCAGATTATACCATACTCTTTCTCAAGTCTATCTACTGATCCTCAGCTTCTACTGTAACCAGGCTGCATTTTTGCTGTTACATAAGACTAGCACTTAATACGTAAAGTGAATGTGGCTTTTAGCAAGACTGTCATTTAGTTTGTGTCCTGGCCCAGTTTAGAGAGTTGCCTTAAAGGCAAGAAATACCATTAACTCTTCACTTTCCAAACGATTCTGAAAAGATATCAATTCTTATAATGAAGGATGTATTTCTAGTAGGATGCAATTTGCATTATAAATCATCTAAATTATCCCAGATATTTTGCTTATCCATTTTCTTCCTTTTAGTTTTAGGAAAATTGTTTTGTTGACATCTTTCTTATAAAATAGGTAGGAAAAAAAGATCAAGCCTGTTATTAACTTCTCTAAGAAAATACGTACAAAGAATATATCCAAGGGACCTAAGCAGGATGTTCAGTAATAGGAACTTCTTGGTCATTTTGCTGGAAAAGGTACCCCAGTTAACAAGCATTTTTTCAAGTATTTATGATTTTTCTTTTTCTTAAATGAAAAGCTCCACACATGACTATTGTTCAAAAGAACTAAAACAACAAATGGCAGTTTGCTCACTCAAACCACAATAACAGTCAAGGTCAAAATATAGTCACAGCTTGAGGAAAGCAGCACCCCTGTGTTAATAGCAGATATTCCTGCAGGAACCCAGCAGATAAGACATCTCGGAGATGCCAGCAGAGGACACACAGTATTGGCGTGAGATCCATGGGTTTTTTTCTCAAATGGGTGTTAGTGGAGCTTTGTAATATGCCTATAAATTATTCATAAAATCCCCTAACAAGTTTAAATACTATTTTTAAAAAAGTTTCATTAAAACTAGTTTTTAAGTTTTTAATAGTTAATGGCAACCGCCCAGGGCATCCATTCTTATGGAAATGGTGACTGCACTGGAGAATGCTAAATCCAGGATTCGAATGTGATTTGAAAACGTTTGCAATTTTTATTAATTCCTGTTTTGGTTACATAATATTGTTGCTATGCCTGGGAGCTGATTTTCAGTTAAATTGAAAGGCTAGAGTCATCAAGGTTTTCTGAAACAGTTCGGTGATCCAAATATCCCGATGTATGTACTAGATTGAATCATATGAAATTGCTACCGTTAGGTCATTTTACCTATAAAAATGATAGTTGCATAGTGTTTAGCCTAACATTTTTCACTTGGAAATCTGTCATAATGTGCTTTTTTCCTTCCAGTTTTACTGAGATATAACTGATGCACAGCTCTGTAAGTGTGAGGTGTCCAGCATAATGGTTTGACTTAGACACCTCATGAGATGGTTATCATAATAAGTTTAGTGGACATGCAGCATCCCATATAGGTGCAAAAGAAAAGAAAAAGAAATAACAATTTTCCTGTGATGGCAACTCTTAGGATTTACTGCCTTAGCAATTTTCATATATAATATTTAGCAGTGTTAATTATATTAATCATGTTATAAGTTATAACCCTAATACTTGTTTATAACTGAAAATTTGTACCTATTGATCATCTTCATTAAATTCCCCTCCCGCCACCTATGGTAACCACAAATCTGATCTCTTTTTCTGTGAATGTGTTTGTTTTTTGAAGTATAATTGATCTACAACAGTGGTAGTTCCTGGTGCATAACATAGTGACAGGATATTTCTATACATTTCAAAATGATCACCACAATAAGTCTAGTTACCATCTGTCACCATAAGAAGACATTATGCTATTATTAACGGTATCCCCCATACTGTACCTTCCATCACCATGACTCATTCATTTTGTGACTGGAAGGTTAGGCCTCCTTATTTCCCTCATCTATTTTACTTTTTCCCCTACACCCCTTCTCTTCTGGCAACCACCTGCTTGTTCTCTGCCAGGGTCCAGCCCCGGTGGATCCAGGGTGATTTGAAGGGCAGACAGATAGGCGAGGAAAACTTATTTATTTAGAGACATAAGATTAGATTAGGAAGAAATAGTACAGTAGGAAATTTAGGCGGAGAAAAGGAGGCTGAATAACTTGGTTTACATGGAGAACTAATAAAACTTCGAGACAAAAAGTTTGCACCATCTACGTTAGGCCACCGGCGCCCACTTGAATATCGAAGGGTGCCCTGCCTTGGGCTCCCTTTCGCGTGGATCTTAGCAGCCAGGGCAAGTAAGTAGACATGGTGAGCCTCCCTGCTCCAGATGGGAATTCAGCCGAAAAAGGGGAGAAAAGAACGACATGGGGAAGCCCAGTATCGGTGCAAGACTCCCAAAACTTTATTTTTCAAAATCAGCTTATATACCCCAAGTTGTACAAAAAGAAATAATGGAACATGCAGAGTTATGCAGGGGCGGCAGTCCTGACCCTCATTGAGACCAGGCTTTCTATTTGCATACCCTCCCGTATACAAAAGGTCTCAGGTGGTTTACATTATCTTCTGGCCAAGAGATCTGTTAACATTTGTATGGCTCTCTTCCTGGATAATTGTCTATCAACCAGAAAACTCCTTTTCCCTAGAAGTGTTTTTTTCTTTACTCTGCATCACCCTCAAAGTACTAAATAAAGTTACATTCCTGTAGAATAAAGGTGCAGTGGGTTATAACAAAGAAAATACTTAACTCAAAGATCTAATATTGTTAATACCAGGTCTACTACCTGTTTTTCTATATACCAACTATATAAGATATGAAAATTTGGCAGCAAGTATTGGCTCACCAAATGAAACCTTTAATCAGTCCTATTCTAATCATTTTGACTCCTCGGAAGCCCCTACATTCCTAGGATGTTTTAAGCTTCCTATGCCTCCCGTGGTGAGTTCAGTTCAGTTCAGTCACTCAATCGTGTCCGACTCTTTGCGACCCCATGAATCTCAGCACGCCAGGCCTCCCTGTCCATCACCAACTCCCAGAGTTCACCCAGACCCACGCCCATGGAGTCCGTGATGCCATCCAGCCATCTCATCCTCGGTCGTCCCCTTCTCCTCCTGCCCCCAATCACTCCCAGCATCAGAGTCTTTTCCAATGAGTCAACTCTTCACATGAGGTGGCCAAAGTACTGGAGCTGAGGCCTCAAACAATCACATGCGCAGCTGTATGAGTCCTGCAGGCAGGCTAGAAAGCCATCAGAGAGATTTTTGGATTGAAACACTCTTTCAAATGCAGAAGACTAAAGCCCTGAGTTGACTTTTTCCAGAGAATGTCAGAAGAGTGGAAAAGCAGGCAGATTCTTATTTTTTGGGGGTACATGCTCAGGAAATGCTAGGGGGGAAACCTGAGATCTGACTCAACCTTGCCCATCAAATCTCTGCCGCATGACCTTGTCACGGGTGAGATTCCTCACGCTGGCTCCCGGCAGCTCTCAGTATCTATTATTCTGCTTCTGTTTAGTTTTGTTTGTTCATTTGTTGTTTAGATTCAACCTATCAGTGAAATCTTATGGTGTTTGTCTTTTCCTGTCTGACTTATTTCACTTGGGCTTCCCTTGTGGCTCAGCTGGTAAAGAATCTACCTACAATGCGGGAGACCTGAGTTTGATCCCTGGGTTGGGAAGATCTCCTGGAGAAGGGACAGGCTACCCACTCCAGTATTCTGGCCTGGAGAATTCCATGGACTGTACAGTCCATGGGGTCTCAAAGAGTCAGACACAACTGAGCGACTTTCACTTTCACTTTATTTCACTTAGCATAAATACCTCCTAAGTCCATCCATGTTGCTATAAGGCAGGAGCACATTCCATTTTAAGGGCTGAATAATATTCCATTATCTATCTATCTATCTATCTATAGTTATATATCTATCACATCTTATTTATCCTTTCATGTATCAATGAGCTTCATATTTGAGTTATTGTGAATAACGCTGCATTGAACATAGAGATGTGTGTATATTTTCAAATTAGTATTTTTGTTTTCTGTGGAAAAATATCCAGAAGTGGAATTGTTGGATATAACTATAGTCCAGACAATGAGACTGAAGTGGTCTGTTGTACAGGACTTCAGAAAAATGTCTTCAAAGAGAGGGGCCAAATGTGCAACAATTTGGGAATAAGTCAGACAGAAAAGGACAAATACTATATGTTCTCACTTATATGTGGAATCTAAAAAGCAAAAAAAAAAAAAGAGAGAGAGAGAGAAGAAAAAAATAACAAATATAGCAAAGGGAAACAGACTCACAGATATAGAGAACAAACCAGTGCTTACCAGAAGGAAAAGGAATGGAGGAGGGGCAAAATAGATGAAGGAAATTAAGAGTTTCATACAAACTACCAATTATAAAATAAATAAGTTACAGGGATACAGCACAATGGACATAGTCAATATTTTATAATAACTTTGTATGATGTGTAATCTATAAAACTATCAATTCACTAAGTTGAACATCTGAGACTAATATAATATAGTAGGTCAACTATAACTCAAAGTAAAGAATAATAATTAATTTAATAATTAAAAGAGGCCACACAAACATCTTCCATTTCTCCAGGCTCCATCCTAGAATGCAGATTTAGTGGACGGTACTCCAGTGGCCATTTTGTTCCATGAGGTTACTTGGAGTCTGAAAACCAGCTCTTGGATACTAAATTATAAAGATAAAAGAGAACTGAGTCCCAGAGTATGTATCTCTCCCGTTCAAGCCCTGAAATGCCTATGAGTTGACTTCTTTTACATGACAGAATAAAACCCCTGTGTGTTTCCTCTTAAATTACAAGGACAGGGAAATCTCACCTTCAGCTGAATAATAAGCCAGAAATTAAGTTCTCATTGAATATTCCAGCTTGTCTTGCCTTTCTGTTATTAAAATTCTGTGCCAGATGAACACAAAATACATCTCAATGTGCTCTAACCAGTTTACATGTTTTTCTGCCTAAATACACAGGATAAAATCAAATCCTCATACAAAGTCCCCATCAACCATTTCATCACGCATATAAATATATACAGTATATCTTGAAATGTTTCACCACACCAAATCTCCTAGCAATCAAATCTCTTTCCTTTTAAAAGACTCTTGTTCTCATACAAGGGATGAAGAATATTACTTAGTGTTCCAAAGGGGCAGGATAGTTCTGGCAAGTTGCTGGCTGTGATATCATTGATGAGTTATTTTCTCTTGGTCATGAAACTAATAAAGTGAAAGAGGAAAAATATAAATGAAAAATTAGTGGTTTAATCACACTTCTCTATGACATGGTAGGTGATGCAATGGAGTTGCCTGCACAAAGGCAAGTCTGGGGGTCCACCAAGGAGGGGGTTCAAAGCCCCAAGCAGGCATCTCATGTCAGAGCATGATAGAGGGGAAAGGAGAAAGATGCTGTTGGAATTAGCAGCCAGGAAGGTTCTAGAAGCCTAGAGGTGTCAGATCTGACTCCCGGTACTACAGCAGGCTATTTTAATTTATTTGTTAGCTGTGAGGAACTGTGTAACCATAGGGATTGTCTATAACAGAAGGAAATCATACATCTTTAGAAAAATACTGAACTTGATTGAGGCAAGGACAGAAATTAGAAAATTACCTCAGTGCCAAAATTATTTAGGTGGCAAAAATCAGATAAAGCCCTCTAATAATCATGTTATTAACTAGAATTCAATGACTGAAGGGTTCTTAAGCTTAAAAAGACATCATAGGTTGGAGTGTAAATAAGAGGTGAAAAAAAAGGAAAAAAAAAAGTGCTTCAAGTTTTAAAAGATGTTAACACAATACATCTTAGAATTTACTGCCCAGAAAGCCTAGCTTAAATCCACTGTGAAAGAGTTGAACAAACATTAAGAGAAAAGAACCCTTTAAGCTAACCTAAAAGTTAAAAAAAAGTGAAGTTAGAAATCATGTTTTTTTTTTTTTTNAAAAGATGTTAACACAATACATCTTAGAATTTACTGCCCAGAAAGCCTAGCTTAAATCCACTGTGAAAGAGTTGAACAAACATTAAGAGAAAAGAACCCTTTAAGCTAACCTAAAAGTTAAAAAAAAGTGAAGTTAGAAATCATGTTTTTTTTTTTTTTACTAACTCAATTCTTTTTTATGGAAAGATAAAATTAATGGGCAAAGAGAATGCAATAGACAGAATATGTTTGAACTTTCAAAAAGAAGTTATTGCCATTTACTAAATTTTCCTGGATAAGTCAACTCAAATTGCCAAGATCTAAATATGTCCCCTAGGTTAAAAAGTAGATAGAAATCCAGGTAACATCTACCAATGAATGATGGGGAAGATTTGAAAAAGGAAGGAGCTCACAACACTGGCTATAGCTTTATTTTTTACTATATTCAACACTCTTTTCCTTAAACATCAGAGAAATGGCTTTGTTGTATAGCAGAAAGTAACACAGTATTATAAAGCAATTAAACTCCAATTAAAAAATATAGTAAATGGAATAAAGAAAAAGAGATCAGAGAAACAGAATCAGCACTATGAATAAAACAAAATAAACACACAAATGTCTCTATGGATGTTTAAATTATGTAATGTCACAATGGAAAGAAAGGTACCAACTCTTTTGTCTGCCTTCCAGTTGCCTTTTTAATTTTTCATTGTGACAACTGCTTTGTGTAGTTAGTTGAGTTCATTAACTTTTCAGTTGAACTGCAGTCTTTATTTTAAAACACACTTGAGTTCACTGGGTATAGTACTGAGCAGTATTTACATTGATCCACAGCTTTCTGGTCTCCGGATTCCCATTTTCTGTCAATAATTCTCTATGTGTTGAGGAAACCAGCCAAAAAGCAAATAGATGGAAATTGGGTGATGGAGGGGAAAGTAAGCTAAAGGGGATCTGAAATGAACAGAACTCCAAATGGAAGTTCAGGGGTAGATGAAGAATGTTGAAAAGGAGAGGGAAAAAGGCTTAAAAGTTAAAGGATGAATGGAATGCTTGTTCCAGGAATAAAGAAAAAATGATAAGAGATCAGGCTATGATAAAAGAGTTTAGAGCAATAGAAGGTTCGCTTTAAGAATGATTTGGAATTGGGGGTAATTGAAATAAAAAGTCTATTTGATTGTAGCTGACAATTCAGGTGTTTTTTTCAGTCATCATTTTTTCCGTGCCCATCAAGTACATTTGACTGTGGTTGAGAACGGAACTTTCAGATAGTCTTACAGACTTGAGTTTTTACTAGAGAATTGTGGTTTATTATTTTCCTTCTCAAAGTTGGTAAATCAATTAATCTCTGTCTTCATATGAAGATGGACTAGTTGTGGATTTGTATCCATCATAGGAAAGTCAACCATCAGCACAGATTTTCAGAGTTCTCCTTTCTTCACATGTAAAGTAGGATAATCTGTGATTTTATTCATTGCCCTCAGGAAGCAAAAGGAAAAAAAAAAAAAAAAAAACAGGGAGATTCATTTTCCAAAAGAGTTTGTGTTCATTATTAATGATTGCTATGATTGGGCAATAAAAACATGCAAATTTAAGTTTGACATCCTTTGAACAGTGAAATGAAAGTATGTAATTATGTGGCTAGAGAAGAAAAATACATATAGATTGGGGCATATTTATGTAAAGTCCTGACCAATAGCTTTTTTCCTGTCTTCCTGTGGCTCCACCTAAAGCAAATAGATTATAAACCTTTGTTGAAAAAGTATTATGAGAAATCATTCAAAATAAATGTGAAATGTTACCTACCAAATGGCAAAATGGCATAGGTTTTAAGTGACTATTATACCAAAAAAAAAAAAAAAAAAACAGGGAGATTCATTTTCCAAAAGAGTTTGTGTTCATTATTAATGATTGCTATGATTGGGCAATAAAAACATGCAAATTTAAGTTTGACATCCTTTGAACAGTGAAATGAAAGTATGTAATTATGTGGCTAGAGAAGAAAAATACATATAGATTGGGGCATATTTATGTAAAGTCCTGACCAATAGCTTTTTTCCTGTCTTCCTGTGGCTCCACCTAAAGCAAATAGATTATAAACCTTTGTTGAAAAAGTATTATGAGAAATCATTCAAAATAAATGTGAAATGTTACCTACCAAATGGCAAAATGGCATAGGTTTTAAGTGACTATTATACCAGTAATGTTCCTGCATTTTAAATTTGAATTTTAAATTATTGGGGGACAAATAGGTTAGAACAGTGCAATGTTTAGTTTCCTCAAAGTGCATACCAAAACATATTTTCAAATTTTTTTCAGACATATTTTTAATACTTTTATTTTTTGCATTATTTAAACTTAAATATTCAGATTTTTGTAGCTACAATGGGCATTGTATTAACATTTTTAGTGACACATTAATGTATGCCAAGAATGATTGTATTGTGGTTTGTTTATACCCATAGTTATTTTTGATGTTAGCTATTTGGTGCAGAATACAGTTCTTACATGTTATGGGAACATAAACTTTATTGCTATCTCATTACCATGCAGAGGCCAAATATGAGCAAAAGAATAGCATCCTATATTAATCTTCCAAATATTGGTTATGGGTAACTCAAGTGATTGTATTATAGTTTAATTAATGGAATAAGAAGGGAATTAATAGCTTCAGTGCTGCCTGATAAATGTAATTCTTTCATGCCAAAATGTGTACAGTGGAAAACAATAAAGGCATGGTGATGGAATAGCTTTTTGTCTAGTTCAGTAATGCAATCTTCTCTGCCATGCCCTTTTAAAAAAAATCTCCATCCTAAGGCAATATTTTGTAGTGTCATTTTAGGTATTCATTTTGGGGGAAAATACTTGCTTCCTCAACTTTAAAGAATTATATCTCATTGAAGTAGGGAAACAAAGCATCTAAAATAGGTTAAATTGTTATTTGATTTGGAAATGCAAAACGTCATCACACTGTTCATGGATGAGGCGATGTTAGTTTCAATGACTGTGCCTGACATTTTTCTCTTCTGCACATATGTTACCCAAAGGTGAGGGTCCAGCTGCTCACTGCTCAAAGAGCCAATAAAGAGGTCAGGTTGGTGAAAAGGGAAGTTTGCTATATTTTGGATGCTGGCAACTGGTGTAGAAGGGGCGGGGGAGGAAAATCCACTGTCCAAAAGCCAACTGCCTCCCACAGACAATCCGTGGGGAACAGATTTTATAGACAGAGAGAGGGGGCTACAGACGAAAACAGCACAGTCAGCTCTGACAGTCATCTTGAATTGGTCTTCAGTGGTCTGCCTAGTGTCGTCTTGGTTGTTTTAGGTACAGTTTCAGTTCCACAGTCAGTTTCCATTTCTCTGAGGCAGTTCTTGGAATTGTGGCAGCTTACTGATGTCATGAGTACAATCTACTCATCATGTAGTTAACTTCATCCACTAGGTGGGGGTTGCAGTCTCTACAAACCAGCTCATGGGATATGACTCAGAATATTATTCATAGCCCTTGAGAAGGAACTAAAGGTCCTTGACTATGCTTAATTGGTGGTGGTGGTTTAGTTGCTAAGTCATGTTCAACTCTTGTGACCCCATGGACTGTAGCCTGCCAGGCTCCTCTGTCTGTGGGATTTCTCAGGCAAGAATACTGGAGTAGGTTGCTCTTTCGTTCTCCAGGAGATCTTCCTGACCCAAAGAGCGAACCCAAGTCTGCTGCATTGCAGGCGTATTCTTTACTGGCTGAGCCACCAGAGAAGCCCATGTTTAATGTGTACCTTTTTATTATCTGGTCTCCTTTGACTGTTTTCCTTTGTTTCCACGTGTTGTCATGTCTCTGATTAAACTTATCATTTGGCTAACAGTTTTCCACAGACAAAAAGCAGGCTAAGGATGTGGGAGGCAAGGACCACAGGAGCCCTGCTCTGTTTCACAAACACTGGTATTTTGCTGATGGTCCTGCAAAAATTTCCCCTATGCAGAACAAAGTTGAAGGGGTACATTTGCAGAGAAAAAAAATTTAGACGAGGGACATGATAGTTCTGAGGGTTTCTTTGGGGTCAGTTGTGGACATTTCCCTGTAACTTTAAGATTTTCTGACAATAAATGCATTGGAAGGAAGCAAGGTATTACTATGCATGCAGAGTGGTAGGTACCTCTTCTGTGAGTGGTAGCATGTGTCTGAAGGTAAAACTAACTATATATCTTTCCCTTCCTGCCACACCAGTGTGCTCACCTGTGAGTCTTTGTTACCTCATGTGTCTGTAGCTGTTTGCTTCAGTTGGCCAGGAACAGTCATGAGGGCAAGATGGTTGACCCCGTGTAGTGATCCCCTTATTTTGTTCCTTAGGCTGCAATCTGAACCCTGGTGGAGTGAGTCGATTAGTGACCCCACAAATACACATTCTCCCAGAACCTCAGAATGTGACCTTGCTTAGAAATAGGTCATCCCAGTGAGACTATAGACAGGTATGCTTCTAGGTCCCCCAGAGGGAATCAGCAGTCTACCAATCAGGAAAAAAATGCATCTTCACAATTAAAGGGGCTTCCCTGGTAGCTCAGCTGGTAAAGAATCCACCTGCGATGCAGGAGACCTTGGTTTGATTCCTGGGTCGGGAAGATCCCCTGGAAAAGGGATAGGCTACCCACTCCAGTATTCTGGCCTGGAGAACTCCATGGACTGTATAGTCCATGGGGTCACAAAGAGTTGGACACGATTGAGTGACTTTCACTCACAGTTAAAGGGATGTGTCCACATCCATCCCTACCAAACAGCAACTCAGGTTCTCTGCCTTAGAAACAGCACTAGGGTCTTCCCTGGTGGTCCAGTGGTTAAGAATCCACCTTCCAATGCAGGAGATGTGGGTTCAATCCCTGGTCAGGGAACTAAGATCTCACATGCTGCAGGGCAACTAAGCTTTCATGCCACAACAAAGCCCAAACAAAGCCCTTTCTTCTTTCTAAAGAAAGAAAAAGAAAGAAATGGCACATCCAGAACATGGACTCTCAGTGTAATCACTAAATTCAACCACCTCGACAGTGCAAAGTCTGATAAAATACTGAGAAAGCCTTTTCAGAAGCCAGGCTTTTCCTCCAAGTGTGTCCTTCATGAAGGATGCACACGACTGAAGATAATGGAATCCACTCTATTTTAAACAGAAAAGGAATTTTGCTCATAAAATCCTTAGAGGGCCAGAGGATCAGGACCAAACCTGGGCCTCAAAAAATGGTTCCTGCAACTTAAAGGGGCGGTATGGTGTGGGAGGTGAGAGGGAGGTTCAAGAGGGAGGGGACACATGTATACCTATGGCTGATTTATGTTGATGTATGGCAGAAACCAGCACAGTGTGGTCAAGCAATTATCCTCCAATTAAAAATAAATAAAGTGTTAAAACTGGCTTCTGAAACAAGCCCCTGTACAGACCTGGCCTCCCTCAGTCACAACGAAAAAGATGAGGACCCTGGAACTGCTGTCCCAGTCAGTAACTCCTGGATTGTGGCCCCAGGGGGAAGCTTCCAGAATGCTGTAGGCTGTCACCACACCTAGAGCTCTGGGAACACAGGGTCCTGGCTCCCTCCAGAATGGAAGGAGCTGACCCCAGAACTGTTGGTAGGACTGGCTACGTGATTTGTATGGCTCAGTGCAAAATGCAAATGCAGGCCCCTAGTTCAGAATTATCAAGAATCAAGACAGCGACCAAGTTAGACCAAGCGTGGGGCCATCTAGACGTGGGTCTGTGTGACAGCTCCGGTCACAGCGCTGGCCCCAGCTGTCGCCATATTGGCCTGCTAATCACACCTGCAGAGCGGATGCATCCTGGACAGTTGCTCTTCCCACTTACATCAGGATAAAATCCACGTCTGTGAGAGCGTGGAAGCCCACAGAACCCTGCCTGCAAGAGCATCTGAGCAAAGTGTCCTTTCCGGTGATGCAGGCTTTTCTCTGAAGGAACACTCTAGAAGGAGCTGGGAAAGATTCTGAGAGCACTCTGCTTATCTGACCAAATGTACAAAGTCTGGAAGCAAAAATGCCTTTTGCAGAGCAGTGTCTTCTCCCTGTGTTATTTTGACACCCACCTTGCTCTGTTGCAGCTTTTCGCTCACACCTGACACACAGCTGACAGAATGACACACGTCTTCTCTGTGGAGGCACACGTTGGGTCCTGGGAGGTGCCAGGGTGACGAAGGAAGATGAGGTTCCCGCGCACTCCCAAGTGGGTGGAAGTGAAGACTTAACACCTGAACAACCAAATGAGATGATTATTTCAGGTGACCATTTCTGGGGGCAGAGTTGCCGTATTCCAAAATACACCTCAAAGCCATTCTCTTCCCTTGAAAACTGCCACTGGTCCCATTTTATCCCAACCAACACCATCTCTCAGCTGATCTCACTTTCACTCTTACCTCCCTCCAGTTCCTCCACCACAGCAGGGTTAGGGAATCCTTTTGAAAACATAAATCAATTGTAGACATTCCCCTGCTTCAATCCTCCCCGTAGTTTTTGGCCTGCCCTTGGAAAATGTCCAAACCTCCTTATCATCCCTATAAGACCACACACCGTCTGATTATTGCCTGTCTCTAACTCACTCCCACTTGGCCACTATGCTGCCCTGGTGTCTTTTTTGGGGGGACAGGCCAAGTTCTTTCTGACCTCTGTCTTTGAACTTACAGCTCTTCTAGTTACCTGGACACCACAATCCTCAGCTTCTGGCATTCGGCTAACACATCACCTTCTCAGAAAGATTATCTTGGGACCACCCTACCTAGGACAGAATCCCCACTCACCTCACCATTACTCTACAGGCTGTGCTTCTCCCTAAACACGTCACAATCTGAAATTATCCTGTTTATATGTTTCTGGTTTCCTTTTCCTCTCCATGAAGCCGGAGACTCTGCCTCTCTGATTCAGTCCTTCACCCCAAGCTCAGCGCAGTGTCTGTCACATAGTTACAGCTCCAGAAATATTTGTTACTGGGCTGACTTACTGACAGATGGATGAGGGGAAAAATAGCTACATTCACAGGGTCTACAAAGGTGGATCTGTGTTCCTTATTTAGGGAGAAGGCACTATACCTAAAACCTGAGCAAGAGGACTTCCCTGGTGGTCCAGTGGCGAAGACTCCACACTCCCAAGGCAGGGCACCTGGGTTCAATCCCTCTTCAGAGGACTAGATCCCACGTGCTGCAGCTAAGACCTGGACAGCCAAGTAAATATATATATATAAACAAAACAAAACCCGAGCAAAATTTGGGATCACTGGAGAGTTTAGGAAAAGTGAAGCAGAGTTCAGAGTGACAGGCAATAATCAAATCATGCAAGTCAGCTGTTCTGGAAAAAATGCAGACTGGCTTCAGGGTGAAAAGGCCAGGCTGACAACTGTCCAGTGGCACGGATGACCTCACACTAGTTTACGGGTTGTGTTGAGGTTATTCTCTTCCTGTTCACAAGGTGAACATTCTCACGTAAAATCACTTGCTCCCTGGGAACAGAGGCTCTGTCCTTCTCTGGTGACTCCTGGTGGCCTCAGTAGCACCAGAATGGCTCCCTGCTTCTTATCCAAGCTCCCCAAACACATGGGTACTAAGTGCTGAAACAGCTCAGCTACTGTCCTTGAGGATTTTCCTCTCAGGTTGATTTCCCAGCTTCCTGCCCAACCCCAGATCAGGGCAGACAACTCTGGATTCCTTGGGGCTGAGGAGGTTCCCGGATGCAGGTTCCCATTTTAACACTGGTAAAGTCCATACTGGGAAAACTGAGTCACCCTTCCACCAGGCCACAAGAAAGAAGGTATCCAACGTCCTTATTTTCCTCAAGGTCTTAGTCCTGACAGCTCGCTCCAGCCACTTCCTATCACACATCCTGACTTGTGATTAATCTTCATTATCCCCCACCCCCAGCTTACAGATTTATGGTGCTTCTCAAAGCCCTGCTTCTCTGGCTTCCCTCCTTGATGACGTCTGGATTCTGCCTCTGACTCTGTCATCCTACACCCCTGTATATGGTCTGATCTATTTTGTTCCCCAGAAGCACAGGGTTCCACCTCTACCCCAGACCCCTGAGAAACCCTCCTGCCACATCTACTCTGGGAGGAGTGGGCGAGCATTTAAGGACACTCTTTAATTACAATTATAATGATATCTCTGACTACACAACTCAGAGGGAAAAAAAGCCTAAATATTCATAGTTTTCTAGTGCAGGGGTCCCCAACCTCTGGAATTAATGCCTGATGATCTGAGCTGGAGCTGATGTAAAATAATAATAGAAATAAAGTGCACAATAAATGTAATGATCTTGAATCATCCTGAAACCACTGTCAGTGGAAAAACCGTCTTCCACAAAACCATCTCTGGTGCCCAAAAGGTTGGGGACCACTGATCTAGAGACCCTTTATCATAAGGAAGATGGATCTGCAAGTTTTTTCTGTAAAGGGCCAGACATTAATCTTTTAGGTTTTGTGGACTGCATGGTCTCTGTCATAACTACTAGCTCTGCCACTGTAGCAGGGAAGCAGCCACAGACTGTATGTGAACAAATGTTCCAATAAAACTTTATTTACAAACACTGGCAGAGGGCCTGATTCAGCCCCTGAGCCGTAGTTTATGGATCCCTTATATAGAATATACTTCCAGATAATTTTAAAAATTTCTTTCTTAAGTCCACAAAGGTTTTCTTTGTCCCAACACACAGATAGCCCATAGCTTTACGTACAACTTGCACACCTCATGCTGTCTTCCCAGCTTCACCTCCTTTAATCATTCATGCTGTCACTCAGCCAGTCTTGTGGAAACATTTGCCTCCACAAAATACATTCTTCCACAAACACACTGACACAGAAAGATCGTGTGGAACTTATTTTTAGAGAACGTTTAACACCAGTTTGTAACATAAAAGCTGGATATGGAGTTCGAGTGAATAATTAGGATAATCGAGATTAATACCTAGTTGATGCTTTGTCAAAGGAACTGCTAGATTAATAGGGTAAAACTCCTCTGATGGCCACTAGTGACCTCACTGTCACCCGCAAATAGTGGTTTTAGAGGGCAGTTTTGAGATATTCGCTGTTTCTGTTTTTGTGTTTCAAACTAAAGAGTATTAATCTGTGGGGTGAATGGGCAGGGCTCTGTAATGATGAGTGGCTTACTAGATGGCTACATTCATCAAATGTGCAATTTAATATTCTTGAACCAACCAGGTATCTTCAGAACTTATTCTGAGATGTGCTATCCTTAGAAGTATACTTTCTTTTTTTTAATTGAAATATAGTTGAATTACAATGTATTAATTACTATTGCACAGCAAAGTAACTCTCATATATATATATATATACACACACACACACATTCTTTTTCATTATTGTTTATCACATTATAGTCTATAGTATTCCGTGTAGTTCAACTATATTGAATATAGTTCCTTATGCTATAAGAAGTATACTTTCAAATGAAGAAGGGTGGAAGGGGAAAGGAAGCATTGGTAACATTTTAAATTAATTTCAGGAATGTGATCCAAAGTACAGGGGCTTGGAAACTGTTTATCTCAGATAAGAAATCAGGAGGTGAGGAGCTTGCCCTAAAACTGGTGGTTAAGACTCGGAACTCCCAATGCAGGGGGCCTGGGTTTGATCCCTGGTTAAGGAACTAGATCCCACATGCTGCAACTAAGACCCAGAGCAGCCAAATCAATTGTTTTAAAAAGAAAGAAAGAAATCAGGAGGTGAAGATGAAGGGACAGGAGGGGAAAAAAGGGTGGGGTGGGGGAAGAAGCCTGCAATGGAACGTCCAACAGAATGTCCTCATGTGCATTTACCTGTCCTGGAGGTCAGATGTGGTTGAAACAGGGACTGACAAGTGGGACACTAGCATTCTCTTGACCCTCTTCCTCCAAGTCCTCTCGGTGGGGGTGGTTATTGCAGAATCAGAGGGTTCTCTGCAGAGCAGCAGCAGCAGCCCATGTGGGCTCATTGCTGAGCAGATACTGCTGAGTCTAGAAAACAGAGAGCCTTAACAAGTAAATTCCACACCCCCTCGAATTTGTGCCTCGGTAGGGAAGCCTCAGCAGGAAATCCTCCATATGTTTTCCTTTACTACAAGGAGCTTCAGAGAATGAGTTCATTTCTCTTCAAACATCCTCGCGTTGCTATAAAACAGCGCTGGCTGGATGATGAGAAATGCTACCAGGAACACAAGAGGACGCCCACAAACGGAGATAGGAGAGCAGTTACTCTTCTGAATTAGATATTAGTTTGGGAGAAGTTTTATTTCTCCTTTGCTGCTTACATTCTGGACTCGTGGCCTTTTTTCATTTTGTTTTATTTTGTAAGGACAGTCTTTTGCTTTTGACTGCTTCCTAGTAGAGCTTGGATACGGGGATAAATAAATATCAAAAGAAGATTTCTCAAAGATTTGTCCTATGGAGGAATGGAATTTACCCTGAGGACCAAAGGATTATAGCTCAGGTTAGTCTTTGCTCTTAAACAAAAAAGGCATTTGAAATTCGGGATTATTTTTAAAATATCACAAGCCAGTAAGACTTTGTCTTTATTGTTTTCTCCTCTTCCTTTTTAATCCCCTAATAAGCATCTTCTTTGCACATTGTAATCTCAATGAAGTGAACAGTTGGACTAAATATAAGTAAAATGATCTGCTAGCTCATAAATTAATTACAAGATGAGATATGACATGTTCTGCTCTTAACACTGTTTAGCAGGTAGCAGGTAATATTTATAGCAATGTTTGTTTTTATGCCAAGAATCACTTAATATCATTAGTGTCTCAAGTGAGTATCTTTTGTCTCATTTCCTCTAGTAATGTAGACTCTATTTTATATTGAAAAAGAAGCCAGTAAGAAATGTCCTCTGAAAAGAGCATGGTTGCCCTGACAGGCAAATCAACTTTTGTGGATTTCTCTAGAATATTCAGGGAGATTTGCTGTAGGTCCTGTAAATCTCCAGGGTGAAAATCATTACAGCTCTGACTCTTGTGAACCTTCTTTTGAAAATATGATGAAATCATGTAGCAAATGTGGGGGGAAAAAATCTTAATGGCAAAAGGGCATTGAAACATTAAAATATTTCAGCGGATATTATCTTTTCTTGATTACACTATTAAACTGAGCTCCAGCTGCGCTTGTGTTGTTGCCTCCTCCGGATTCCAGGAGTCAAGAGCTGTCAAGCTGATCTAGCAGGATCAGGTTGTCATTGGGGAGGAAACTAGACGTGGTCAAGATGTCCTGTTTCCCTCCCGATTCCTAATCCCCTTCACCTCCCCACCCCTGCCCTCCCCTCCTGATGTGGTAGCTGCCATCAGTTTACGAGAGGATGGCTACCTCCCCAGCAATAGTAAACAAAGAGCTGGCTGCTTTCAAAGTCATGCCTTGTCTGGTTGATCTTTGGACGAGAATGAACAATCAGAACTAGGGCTTTCTCTGTACCCTAGTTCCCTGAATGCCACCCCTAAAGCCATCATCCAGGCCACAGTTCTCTGTACACCGGCTGGTCTGAAATGATGTTTTCAAAAGAAAGATAAAGATGAAAGCCCCTTCCACAAATGGAGGTGTTGCATTCCTTCCTCCCTCCAACTTCCCCTAGTCTGTGGAGACGGTCTGCCTTGTCCTCTAAGAAGCATGATTCCAGTTCATCACTGGTTTCCAAGGCCAAGTGCTCCTGGCACTGGCCTTGTTACTGAGTAGCCTGTCAGTTAAAGATCATTATCTGCCAAGCCATCTGTTATTTCCCTTAGGAGGAGATGTTATTTCAGTTCCATAGGTAGCTTTAAAATTTTTCCCTACATGTTGTGTAGCAGCTAAATGTAGTCCAAGGGTTAAGTCCTGCTGAGAGCAACAGGAATCTGTGGCCCACTTTTGAGAGTGTTAGTGGTAATGGTGTAATCTTGGATGGCCCAAAAGTGTGGGGTGAGCTGGGACCTGAGAAAAATGCAGTCACGTGAGAGTCTGGTCTTTGCTTTCCTGGAAAACTGTTACTTTTAGAGGAATTACTTGCTTCCTGATTTAATTATGCCTAAAGATTTGTGCTTCTTTTATGGGGCATAGTGTTGCCCTAATTGCCCTGGTTATAGAGGCTGGCTACCCATCAGTGAGGGCAGTTTGGGGGCTTGACCCTTACAAAAGAGAGCCATGAAGAATATGAGCTTTCCTACTTTTCACACTCCTCCTTCACATGTCCTCTCAAAGAGCATGGTTGCCCTGACAGGCAAATCAACTTTTGTGGACTTCTCCTTCACCAGTTAAGAAAAAGATTTTGCCTTATTTAAGGGTGCTATCATCTACCTGCTTAGTGAGAGTGGACCTCTATAATTTCTCTCCCTCAATAATGGAAATTACATTTGTTGTCATTATTGCTTTAGTCACTAAGTCATGTCCGACTCTTGGCAACCCCATAGACTGTAGCCCACCAGGCTCCTCTCTCTGTCTATGGGATTTCCCAGGAAAGAATACTGGAGTGGGTTGCCATTTCCTCCCTCAAGGGATCTTCCCCACCCAGAGATGGAACCTGCGTCTCCTGCATTGGCAGGCAGATTCTTTACTGCTGAGCCACCAGGGAAGCCTGGAAATTACTTGCTGTTTCAGAAGCCATCAGGTCCTTAGGTCCTCTCTGCAAGCATGGAGATTTTCCTCTGTAGAAAGAAAGTCTCCTTTGCCTTGGGCTGCTCTTTATAAAGTCATGGTTGGACAAATCTGAAGTGCTGTGTCCTGTGGTACTAGCAGGTGATGGTGATGATGACATCTAACACATATTGAGAGCCTTCTTTTGCCAGATGTGATGCTAAATATTCTGTGGCACATAGGACATTAATTTTTCCCTGCCTTACCTGTAATGCATGTAGTGTAGACAGCCTCCTTCACAATGGAGGAGAAACAAAAAAGTTCAGTAGAGGAGGTTCCTGGGAGGAGGAACAAAAAAGATTCAAGAAAAGTTCCTATCAACTAGTATCCTGTCTTCTTGTTCTTTGTTGTCTTTGTTTCTTTCATTCACCTAATGACCAAGGTTACGGATTGTCCAGGCTACTTTCTGTATGACTTTATTCGTGGATAACATTTCTGAGAGAGCATAGGCAGTGGCCTGGGTTGGAGTCGGGGAGAAATTGGGACTTCAGCAGTGAGCATTAGGACTTGTATTGGAAATGGATTTCGTTTCTCTGTGCTCTGCCTTAGCCTGTCTGTAAAGTGTGACTGCACCTCACACCATGCTTTTCTTTCCTTCACTTTCTGCAGGGTTATGGGGATAATTAAACTGTTGGCTAAAAGCATCAAATTCCTGGGGAGAAAATAGCACATTCATGAGCAAGTATGTTTAACTGTTCGTTGTCAGGCTGGATTTTCACTGAGAGTAAATCAGACGCTTAGAACCATCTTTCAAACTACCAGAAGGTAAAGAGTATGGAGGAGAAGGCTCAGATTTTTTTTTTCAATCATAAAGCATATATTTTCAGTAAATTTGCTATTGATGCCTACTGTTATAAAAATTTTAACATATAACAAATTGGAAGAAGCTGGTTTATAGGTGATGATTCAAGACAAATGACATATGAAATAATCAAGAATAAATGAGTGAAGAAATAATGCATTTATAAATTAGGAATGGAAGTCTATGGGAACTTAATAACACTTTTTTTTTCTTTTTGTATTGTTTCTGGGTCATGGAAACATTTTAAGCTAATTTGCTGCCTTGATTACATCTTTGATATAATCTATTATTTATTGACTACCACTTAGGGCACTGCTTTCTGGGATAATCCATGACTACATTTGGGAACAAATGTATTGCTAGAAGGTGAGTGTGTATATTTGATAAGGAGAGAGAAGAATTGAATTCAGAAATACTATCCTTTCACAACTTGAGAATTGCTGAAATTTGAAACTAGGGTAGATTTTGAATCATCTTATCCAACTCCTTCACAGTATGTATGATGAAACTGAAATCAAAAAATGATTTACAGGTCACTAATTAGCTAACAGTTAGAACTGAACATAGAACAACAGACTGGTTCCAAATAGGAAAAGGAGTACATCAAGGCTGTATATTGTCACCCTGCTTATTTAACTTATATGCAGAGTACATCATGAGAAACGCTGGGCTGGAAGAAGCACAAGCTGGAATCAAGATTGCCAGGAGAAATATCAATAACCTCAGATATGCAAATGACACCACCCTTATGGCAGAAAGTGAAGAGAAACTAAAAAGCCTCTTGATGACAGTGAAAGAGGAGAGTGAAAAAGTTGGCTTAAAGCTCAACATTCAGAAAATGAAGATCATGGCATCTGGTCCCATCACTTCATGGGAAATAGATGGGGAAACAGTGGAAACAGTGTCAGACTTTATTTTTCTGGGCTCCAAAATCACTGCAGATGGTGATTGCAGCCATGAAATTAAAAGACACTCCTTGGAAGGAAAGTAATGACCAACCTAGATAGCATCTTGAAAAGTAGAGACATTACTTTGCCAACAAAGGTCTGTCTAATCAAGGCTATGGCTCTCCAGTAGTCATGTATGGATGTGAGAGTTGGACTGTGAAGGAAGCTGAGCACTGAGGAATTGATGCTTTTGAACTGTGGTGTTGGAGAAGACTCTTGAGAGTCCCTTGGACTGCAAGGAGATCCACCAGTCCATTCTGAAGATCAACCCTGGGATTTCTTTGGAAGGAATGATGCTGAAGCTGAAACCCCAATACGTTGGCCACCTCATGCAAACAGTTGACTCATTGGAAAGGACTCTGATGCTGGGAGGGATTGGGGGCAGGAGGAGAAGGGGACGACCGAGGATGAGATGGCTGGAAGGCATCACCGACTCGAAGGATGTGAGTCTGAGTGAACTCCGGGAGTTGGTGATGGACTGGGAGGCCTGGCGTGCTGCAATTCGTGGGGTCGCAAAGAGTCGGACACGACTGAGCGACTGAAATGAACTGAACTGAACTGATACTTTAGTATTGTTATGTTTGTGTGTGTTAGTATATGTGTGTGGAGGGTGGGCTTTCAGTTCCAGACATGGATGTATATATGTTTGAGGTCATATCTAACATCTGTTTGTGGTTATACTGTTATTTTGTGTTCAAATTTTAAAATATATAAAGCATTGTCTTTTATATTTATATATTCTTTATTTTTATTCAAAGTTGTTTTGGAGATATATCCATGTTGATATATAGATATCTAGTTGATTTTGTTATAGCTGCAGGATACAAACACATTACATAAATAATCCAAAGTTGATTTATCTATTTTCTTACTGAGGCATATTTGCACTCTCTCAAAAGTTTTGATGTCTAAACAGTACAGCTATGGTCTTTATGCATATCTTACACTTCAGCTAGAATTTCTGAAATAAGAGTTCAACCTAGAAGTTGAATTGTCAGGTCATAGGGAGACACATCTTCCCTAGAGATTGTTAAACTCTTCTCCAAACTCTGCTTGTTTATTTGACCACCAACAGTGTTGAGCAGTAGTTCTGAACTCTGGCCAGAGAAAGAATCACCTAGCCAGTATTTTAAAATCACCGATGCCTATGTTCCACTTCAGATGCATTAAATCAGAGTCTCTGGGGATGAGAGACAAGACTGATATTTTTTTCCAAGTTCTCTCAGTGATTCTAATGTATCACTAGGGTTAAGAACCACTGACTTAGCATTCTGTTCCCTCGTGTCTTTTCCAACCCTGGGTATTATCACACGTTTTGTTTTGTTAATCTCTTCGGTGCAAGAACTTTCTAATTACTGGTGAAGCTGAGTATGTTTATATAATGTTATTGAGCATTCTAGCGCCTTCCATTGAGAACTATGTGTGGTCTATTTTACCTATTTTTTCTCTTCAATTATCTTTTATTATTGATTTGTAGGCACTTTCTTTACTTTCTGGACAGTACTTGTGAGAGGGGACATATAACTGGCAAATAGCTGCCCTGGTCAATAACTTGTCTTTTCACTTCTTTGTGTTATTATCATATGTAGTAGTTTAAAATTTTAAGTGTGGTTCAATCTGTCAATATTTTCCTTTATGGGTTGTATGGTGAGAAATGGTAAATATTTTCCTACATGATTTTGTAAAGCTATTTTTTTATCTTCAAAAAGTTTTATGGTTATAGTTTTTCCCAATGAGGTCTTGAATCTGTCTAGTATTTAACTTCTGTATGATGTGATGTATGATCAAATTTTACCTTTTTTTTTTTTTTTGGTTTTCCTTGGTATAACTTATCTTTCCTCACCAGTTGCTCTTTAAGATCTCTGTTGACTGTAGTTTTGCTGTTTCACTACAATACATCTCATGAATTTATCTTTTCTTTATCTTGATTTCTTCCTAACTCATAGGAATCATACATTTTGTCAATTCTGGGACATACACGGGCATATATCTTGGAATCTTGATGCTTCAGTAATTCTGTTCACTGTCTGAAATTCGTATTAGACATGCTGAATCTTTTTGTTCAATTTATGCTGTCTCAACTTTATATTTATCCCTTTATCTCACTTTGCTACATTCTGAGTTGCTTCCTTAAACTTATCTTTCATACCCAGGGATGGAACCTGGGCCCTCAGCAGTGAAAGCGCCAGCTCCTAACCACTGAACAATCAGGGAATTCCTTCACTTGTGTCTAAAGAGCTATTTTACCTCTCCATTGAATTTCTCATTCCATTGCTGTAGTTTTCATTTCTGATAGTCTACCTACCGTTATTTTAATACTATGTCTTTCTTTCCATATGGTTTGTATTTTATTTAGTGTTAGTTGTTTAAAATTTATATGAAATTATCTGTTATTTTGTTCATTTATCCAAAAGTTTTAGAATTCAGAGTCTTCTATTTCTTGTGCCTGGTGGTTTGATCTTCTGATGGATTGTCTCTTCATGTGACATGTGATTTAGGACAATGAATTCATTGTTAGTAAGGAATACTGTATAAAAATGTGCAACCAGAGTGTCTCTTTCAGGGACATTTTGTATTTGGTGTCCTAGGATTAATCCTTCGGCTAATTTCTTTCAGATATTCCTGGATCACACATACAACCCTGATTATAAATTCTGACACTGTCTTTTCCCATTGCTTGGTAAAGATCAGACAGGCATTATTGTGTCCAGTTGCTGGGATTGTATCACCTGTCTGTACCCTTACATAGGAATTTAAACCCTACCTTCTGGGTTACTATTGTTCAGTTGCTCAGTCATGTCTGACTCTTTATGACCCCATGGACTGCAGCCCACCAGTCTTCCTTTCCTTCACTGTCTTAGAGAGTTGCTCAAACTCATGTCCATTGAGTGAATGATGCCATCCAACCATCTCATCCTTTGTTGCCTCCTTCTCCTGCTTTCCATCTTTCCCAGAATCAGGGTATTTTCCAATGAGTCGGCTCTTTGCATCAGGTGGCCAAAGTATTGGAGCTTCAGCTTCAGCATCAGTCCTTCCAGTGAATATTCAGGGTTGATTTCTTTTAGGACTGATTGGGTTACTGGGCTCTGTAAATTTCGCAGATACAGACCACTGTCTCTGCCCTTACCACACTGCTTTTTAGGTCCACAGATCTTACATCTGACATTCTCTTTCTTTTTGCTTGCTTTTTCTCTCACTCTTGCTTTCTCTCTCTCTCTCTCTCTTTTTTTTTTTGCAAGCTCAGTAATGCATTTACTGAGAAAAGAATAATGTGTGTTTATCTGTTATTTCTGAGTATTTGTAGTGGGAAGGTTTCAAATTCTATTGAGAAAAAAAAATTTCAGAACAAGGAGTCCTACTTTGACCTTTTTGACATTAAAAAAAAAAGCCTAAGAATTCCACAAATCATACGCTCCATGCAAAATTTTCTTGCCAGCTTTTGTAGAAATGTAGTTTATCCAAAAATCAACTTGAAAATCATTAATGTGCCCTTGAATGCTTTGCTGTATAACTGCTGAGGAGTTGCATTCTTTTGAACTACCTCAACCACAGCCCAGTGTGTGGAGGATAATGGGATGGGGAGGGGCTATATCCTAGTTTGAAAAATTTGTGGGAAGTGTGCTGCAGAGGAACAAATAATATTTCCTGAAATAGTGAGAAGTCTTTAAAGGTTATAATGAAAATCCCAAAGCCCTTTCTGACCATAGAATTATGTGATTTTTCTACTGCCTTGAGAAATTTTCCCAACAAATCTCATAGCCTCTGAGCAGCTTTGTAACAAATCATAAAAATCAAAGTTGCTTAATTCTCAGGATGCTTGCCTGTTCTCCTTCCTTCACTGTAGCATCTGAGCAAGTCCACAGACATGAAAGAAACTGTATTCAACTTTTATTACTGTAACTATTCCTCAGTCTGCTCTGTCCACACGTGATTCTTATGATATGCCAAAGAACACATCGCCAAGCAAAATAATTAGTGGACTAAAGATAATCTTAACTTTTGAATCCTATCTAGATATGACATATTTCAAAATATACACTGTTGGAAGTTTTTATAGTTTCTGTTTAACATGTAATAATTTTGTGATATTTTACTCCAAAACTCTCTTTGGAAGCAACAACTTAGTAATAAGACACGGTTGAAATAAAAACAAAGGATTCATTTAAAAAAAAGAACACATATTCTTTCAACACTCGATACCCAAAGTTATTTCTGAGGCCTCACCATGTTATTTTAGATTAAATATCTAAAACAAATTATTACAAAAATAAACCCATCCCTTCACTGGGTTTCATTCTGTGTTTAGGCTGAGGTGGAGTCTGTTGTTAGCCGCATATCAGAGCACAGACGCTGAGTCTTTTTATTTTCTTAATTATGAATTACCGTTTCAAACCCTCATCAGCGGTTTACAATGGCTGTAATCCCTACCAAAACAGTTGCTCCTCTGGATTGTAAGTGGTTTGCCAGAACATTAACCTCTATTTGACCCTGGATGATCACAGGAGGGATATACAAGGGTCAATGCTAATCATTTATAGAAAAATTATCAAATATGGACTGTACACTAGATAATGTTACTTGCCTTTAAAAATAATTATAATATGTTTGTCATTTAGAAGGACTGGGATCAGCAAGGCTAATGAACATGTTTAAATCCTTATCAGCTGGAATGAAAAGGGCTGGCTCCAGAAAATGCTGACCTCAGAATTTTTCTGCAGCTTGTGTCGATCCAGTATGCTGATGCACATGACCTACTGATGTGAGGCTTGGCAGGCCATAGAGGCTTATTCACCCATGCGGGATGTGAAAGGGGCTTCCGGGCCTCTCCCTGTGCTATGCATTCCTCTAGTTCTCCAACAAAGCTTTTAATTGGCAGCTGTGACTAAGGCGCATACAGTCCCAGGAGAAACGGAACACAGTTTTCCATCACCAATTAAGACAAGCTCTAAGCCCCAAGCTTATCAAGCCTGAACCAGGAGTAGCTAGGGCCAAAGGCTGGAGATAAAAGAGTCACTAGTAGTTTCATAAACCACGTTAGTAATTCTGCATTAACGATAAATACTGCATGTTTAGGGTTATTACCTAAACTCTCGTAGCCAAGACCCCCACTGGGCCTGGTCGTTAAAAACAACGGAGCTCTTTTAAGCAGACTCTGAATTAAACCTACTTTACCTAAAATTTCTTCCAAAGACTCTTCTCCAAGTAATCTTCCCCTCTGTGTAGGGAAGCCATCTCATTCTGCCTGGGTCATGTGGGATGAACACTAGAGGTGGGCCATCCCGAGCTGGTGAGAAATGTACAGAAAATCCCAGAGCAGATGGTTCTGCCTTAGGATTTTGGTTATTTTTGTTTTTCAATTAGTTATCAATTATGTGCCTTGCTGCAATGTAACTAGGGAATAACTAGATTAGAGGAGAAGCAGGGCGAAGACCTCATATTCATTACTTATTATTTAGTTAGTTTTTTAAATTAATTTTTATTGGAGTATAGTTGCTTTACAATGTTGTATTAGTTTCTACTATACAATAAAATGAATCAGATATATATATATATATTTTTTTTTTTTTTTTAAATCCCTTTCCCTTTGGACTTCCTTCTTATTCAGGTCACCGCAGTGCATTAAGTAGAGTTCTCTGTGCTATACACTGTGTTCTCATTAGTTATCAATTTCACCCATTATTTATTATATTTGGCCAAGGATGTCAGAAATAGAAGGTCATTAGAAATCAGTAAATTGCTGGATGTATGAGGAGGTGTATGGGAAGGCAGAGTCATACCCCTTCCCTAAGACTTTAGCAGGGATGTTTGAAAGGACACTTGAAGTTCCCATTTGACCATTGTTATGTTGTAGACTTCATACTTCTAAATTCCATAAGTGAATATGGAGATAAACAGTAAATATATGTTAAATGTCCTTAAAGTATACAGCCATTCATTTTTAATTCTAAAGCTGTTCTTCCTCATTGATGACTTGATTTTACATAGCCATCCCTCTGCTATGTGACTCTGCTATTTCTTGTGTTCTATACTTGGATCCTACCGTTTCTACTTCTGTCTCAATCCTTTTTGCCTATCCCTGGAGACCTCGGCTAAACTTCCTTTCATCCTGTGTCAACTGGCCACTTCATTCCAGTTGTTCATTGAGCTCCTTTTAAAAATTTGTATGTATGCATTTACTTATGGTTGTGCTGGGTCTGTGTTGCTGTGTGTGAGCTTTCTCTAGTTGAGGGAAGTGGGGGCTACTCTAGTTGTGCTGCACAGGCTCCTCGTTGTGGTGGCTTTATTTGTTATGAGCACGGGCTCTAGGCACGTGGGCTTCAGTAGCTGTGACTTGTGGGCTCAGCAGCTCTGGCTCACAGGCTCTAGAGCACAGGCTCAGAATTGTGGCACACAGGCTTTGTTCCTCCTCAGCAACTGGGATCTTCCCAGAGCAGGGATTGAACTGGAGTCTCCTGCACTGGCAGGCAGATTCTTTACCACCAAGCCACAGGAGAGCCCCTGAGTTCTTTCTTTCCTCTTTTGTGGCGTTCCACTGACCCATTGTTGCTCTTCATCTGGTCCAGACTCATGGGTCTCATGGGTCTCTGCCCATATACCCTGTCCCACATTACCTCTGACACCTGCTGCCTCGTTCTTTCTTTCTAATAGGACTTGCATCTCCCTGCTAGTTGAGAAACTTGTTGATCGTTCCCTCCTGCCATCTTTCACACAAAATATTTCTTTGCACACTCCCTTGGCCCTCAGTATATAAATTATATCTCAACCTGTCAATACAAACTTACTTGATTTGGAACGACTGGGTATTTGAAGTGTGACTTGAACAACACTTCTTTCCTATATTAAAATATGTGTGATTGACATGAATTGAGAAGGCTAGATTTTGCTAGATCCCGGATTATAGGCTGTTGTAAGGCAGTTACCAGGTTTTATGTTCTGTAGCATTTCCTGTGAATCCATTAACTTTTAATTTGCATAATCAGTATCACAGCAGCTGATGGTGGTACTGACTCCCTAAATGAACTTCTTAGCAAATACAGTTGGAAGAATACCCATGGGGTTCCAGCGTTATACTTTAAGAACTGAAAATTATAAAGAAATAAGTATTCAGGAACCACCCCCAAACTGATGAATCATCCAGATGCTCATAAAAAAAATCAAAATAATATCCTTTTCATGCACCTAGTGACTGGCATATAAAAGTTCTCAATAAATGTTAAATCTATCATCATTTGAATATGTTTTCAATACTGTGTGGCTGATCACCATCATCAACTTTTCCACCAATTTTTCTATAAAACCTGTAGCTAGTTTATAGTTGTGTCAAGAATCCCAAAGCCATTGGAAAATCAATGCAGCAGTTGGTAACAACTCCCTAAACTGCAGATCTTTAACCTAAGAATGAAGCTTCCATCTTCCTTTGGTATGCTTAAAAGATAAAAAGCTAACATTTTTCAAGATTGATGAAACAGTGATAACCGTTCTTCCTCGTGAAAGAATGAAAATATACATCTTTAGATGACTACATGAATGATTTAATTCAAACATAAAGAATTAGTACAGTTCAGTGTTATTAAATATTGAAACAGATAGTAATAGAAAATATACAATCACTGCAATCACTTTTCTTATATTTTATTAAAAATAGGATAACACGCTGCTGTCCAAGAAGGATTTTGAGACTACTTTAAGCTCTACAAATGTAGGATTTTATACTCATCAATAATAGTTCCCCTGTTCTTTGATTGCATGGTGTTTCATTCAAGGTACTTTTAACTTTAGAATACTGAAGCAAAGATATTCAAAATCAGCCTTGGAATTTAATACATCATCTCTTTCACCAGAGACATTTCACTGGTCCTGTGTTATTTAAAGGCTAAATGGAACTGTTATGGTGAAAATCTGAAAAGAATGTCAGAACTAACACAGTATGGAGATCCCATTTTCACAGAAATAATGATTCCAAGTCTTGTAATTTAATTTGCATGGTTGAATGAACTTGTTTCTCTCCTCCTCCAAAAATACAGCCTACCACATCCCGAACTGCAGTCCTTCAAAACAAGAGGCCAAGTCCCAAAGTTAGCATTCCACAATCATGCCCATTCTACAACTTCCTACCCAGTAAACATTTTTTCTTAGAAATGAATTCTAAACCTACAAGCCTATTGTTTCTGAGGAAATTATGGGAGAAGAAAAGACTTCCTCTATATTTCTTTTAACTAAAAAGGAAGTCACTTACCCTAAAAAGAGTTATGAAATTTATATATCAGGTGGGATCATGTAAACTGTCACAGAAAGAAATAGATCATGTTACCTGGAACCCAAGGAAATACACTGTTGATACTTTCTCTGGAGAGCTGACAAAATTCTTCCTAGGAGAATTTCCCTAGGTTGCTTTTATGAATATATTGGAAGAATCTAGACCTTGTGTTAGTTAATGGGCATATGTGCTTACTATGTCACTTCAGTCGTGCCCAACTCTGTGTGACCCTGTGACTGTAGCCCTCCAGGCTCCTCTGTCCATGGGCTTCTCCAGGCAAGAATACTGGAGTGGATTGCCATTCCCTTCTCCAGGGGATCTTCCCAACCCAAGGATCAAACTCTCGTCTCTTATATCTCCTGCATTGGCAGGCAAGTTCTTTACCACTAGTGCCACCTGGGAAGCCCCAGTTAATGGGCATGGTTCTGTAATAAACAATATCCACATTTCAGTGGCTTATCACTAAAAGGTGTGTCTGTTACTCACATAGTCCAGTGGTGTGAGGATGAGGAAGATGGGAGGGTTCTGCTCCAAGAAGTCACTCAAGGACCCAAGCTACTTGCAACATGTGGCTTTGCTATTTCCAGGGCCCCTACCATCTCTGCATTCAGCCCACCAAAGAGAGCCAATCATAGAGGACTTCCTGGGAGATTACCTTGGGCTACACCTGCAAGTAGTTGTGTGGCCCTTCTGCCTTCATTCCATTGGCTGGAACCCCATCATAAGACCTCATTTAACTGCAAAGGACACTGGAAAATGAAGCCTTAAATGGCTGCCAAGAGAAAAAAGAAATAGGATCAGATGAACACCAAGTAGTCTCTCTCACATATTTAATAGTTTTGAATTGGGGATCATTAACAGGGTATGCAAAAATAGCCCCATGGTTGATCTTGAATGCTAGTAGCTATAGGAAAACATTGGGCCAAGGATGCCATCCCAGGAAACAATAGCTATATATTCCCTACTAGGGAGGATGTTCAATTTTAGATGTTATGAGAAATGTAAGATGAATCAGATATTGTCTCTGTCCTCAAGCAGTGTATAATTTCCTATAGAAGTAGGCTATCTGTATAACTAGCTGGGTTCTAGCTGGTGTCACAGGATGTTAAATTGGAAGTGTCTAGGAGATCACTCCTGGGTGTTCATTGGAAGGACTGATGCTGAGGCTGAAACTCCAATACTTTGGCCCCTCATGCAAAGAGCTGACTCATTGGAAAAGACCCTGATGCTGGGAGGGATTGGGGGCAGGAGAAGAAGGGGACGACAGAGGGTGAAATGGCTGGATGGCATCACCAACTTGATGCACATGAGTTCGGGTGAAGTCCCGGAGTTGGTGATGGACAGGGAGGCCTGGTGTGCTGTGATTCATGGGGTCGCAAAGAGTTGGACACAGCTGAGTGACTGAACTGAACTGAACTGAACTGAGACAGGTCTAATAGAGGTGAAATTCCAAAGTTGGTGAAACTCCACCAAGATCAACGTGGAGGTTTACAAAGGATTATTTAAAATATGTTCAGTTCAGTCACTTACTCATGTCTGACTCTTTGCAACCCTATGGACTGCAGCACAACAGGCTTCCCTGTCCATCACCAACTCCCAGAGCCTACTCAGACTCATGTCCATCGAGTTAGTAATGCCATTCAACCATCTCATCCTCTGTTGTCCCCTTCTCCTCCTGCCTTCAATCTTTCCCAGCATCAGAGTCTTTTCCAGTGAGTCAGTTCTTTGCATCAGGTGGCCAAAGTATTGGAGTTTCAGTTTCAGCATCAGTCCTTCCAAGGAATATTCAGGACTGATTGCCTTTAAGATTGACTGGTTGGATTTCCTTGCAGTCCAAGGGACTCTCAAGAGTCTTCTCTGACACTACAGTTCAAAAGCATCAATTCATCAGCACTCAGCTTTCTTTATAGTCTAACTCACATCCATACATGACTACTGGAAAAACCATAGCTTTGACTAGACAGACCTTTGTTGGCAAAATAGTGTCTCTGCTGTTTAATATGCTGCCTAGGTTGGTCATAGCTTTTCTTCCAAGGAGCAAGTGCCTTTTAATTTCATGGCTGCAGTCACCATCCACAGTGATTTTGGAGCCCTGAAAAATAGTCTGTTACTGTTTCCATTGTCTCCCCATCTATTTGCCATGAAGTGATGGGACCAGATGCCATGATCTTAGTTTTCTGAGTGTTGAGTTTTAAGCCAACATTTTCACTTCCTCTTTCACTTTCATCAAAAGGCTCTTTAGTTCTTCTTCACTTTCGGCCATAAGGGTGGTGTCATCTGCATATCTGAGGTTATTGGTATTTCTCCTGGCAATCTTGATTCTGGCTTGTGCTTCATCCTGGCCTTTCCCATGATGAACTCTGCATATAAGTGAATTAAGCAGAGTGAGAATATACAGCCTTGACATACTCCTTTCCCAATTTGGAACCAGTCCATTGTTCCATATCTGGTTCTAACTCTTGCTTCTTGACTTGCATACAGATTTCTCAGGAGTCAGGTCTGGTGGTCTGGTATTCCCATCTCTTTAAGAATTTTCCAGTGTGTTGTGATCCACATAGTCAAGGGCTTTGGTGTAGTAGATGTTTTTCTGGAACTCTCTTGCTTTTTCGATGATCCAACAGATGTTGGCAATTTGATCTCTGGTTCCTCTGCCTTTTCTAAATCCAGCTTGAACATCTGGAAGTTGACAGTTCACATACTATTGAAGCCTGACTTGGAGAATTTTGAGCATTACTTGGCTAGCGTGTGAGATGAGTACAATTGTTCAGTAGTTTGAACATTCTTTGGCATTGCCTTTCTTTGGGACTGGAATGAAAACTGACCTTTTCCAGTCCTGTGGCCACTACTGAGTTTTCTAAATTTGTTGGTATATTGAGTGCAGCACTTTCACAGCATCATCTTTAGGATTTGAAATAGCTCCACTGGAATTCCATCACCTCCATTAGCTTTGTTCGCAGTGATGCTTCCTAAGGCCCCCTTGACTTCACATTCCATGATGCCTGGCTCTGGGTGAGTGATCACACCATCGTGGTTCTCTGGTCATGAAGATCCTTTTTGTACAGTTCTTCTGTGTATTCTTGCCACCTCTTCTTAATATCTTCTGCTTTATTAGGCCCATACCACTTCTGTCCTTTATTGTGCCCATCTTGGAATGAAATATTCCCCTGATATCTCTAATTTTCCTGAGGAGATCTCTAGTCTTTTCCATTCTATTGTCTTCCTCTATTTCTTTCATTGGTCACTGAGGAAGGCTTTCTTAGCTCTCCTTGCTATTCTTTGGAACTCTGCATTCAAATGGGTATATCTTTCCTTTTCTCCTTTGTGTTTAGCTTCTCTTTTCTCAGCTATTTGTAAGGCCTCGTCAGACAACCATTTTGCCTTTTTGCATTTCTTTTTTGAGACGATGGTCTTGATCACTGCCTCCTGTACAATTGTACAAATCTCTGTCCATAGTTCTTCAGGCACTCTATCAGATCTAATCCCTTGACTCTATTTGTCACTTCCATTGTATAATTATAAGTGATTTTATTTAGGTCATACTTGAATGATATAGTGGTTTTCCCTACTTTCTTCAATTTCATTCTGAATTTGGCAATAAGGAGTTCATGATCTGAGCCACAGTTAGCTCCCAGTCTTGTTTTTGCTGACCGTATATAACTTCAAAAATATGTTCTATAACCTAAAATCTTCTTAGCTACAAAGAGGATATAAAAGGTCTCAAAATGAAAATTGAGAGAGAATTACCTTAGGAGGATTTCTTCTTTAAAAATTAATTGAAAATTTCCAAACCATGCTTTGTTTTCACAGTATCCCTAAGGATAAAGGCTACAGGCTGTCTGCCACTTCACCTAAATTCTAGTAAGTCTGACTTGTACAGAACAACCTGGAGAACTTGACCTCTACCTTCTGAGTTTGTGAGGGGGACACAATAGACTGAAGCTTCCCTCAATTCTGAGAAATTTGGAGGGGGATACAGCATAACTAGTTAGCTGTTCAGAAGGTAGGAGCAAAGGGAAGTTATTGTATTGAAATCAACCTGCATACTGGCGTCATAGATTCTGTTCCAATATGGTGTCCCCAGAGCGATGAGGCATCCTCAGAGAAGTGCTGGAGGTGGACTGTTGGATGCCCAGGGGCTAAAAAAGAGTGGCAGGTTGGAATAGAGCTGCTTCAGGGGGTCAGGAGAAGACTTCATAGTGGGAGTGTCTCTGATGAACCTACAAAAGTGATCTTAGAGAAAAAGAGTTAGCTTTCTTTCTTTTTTTTTTAAATTAATTTTTATTTTTTTAGTTTGTTTTGCTTTACAATACTGTATTCGTTTTGCTACACATCGACATGAATCAGCCACGAGTGTACATGAATTCCCAATCCCGACCCCCACCTCCCCCCGCCCGCCACACACCCTCTCTCTGGATTATCCCCGTGCATCAGTCCCAAGCATCCTGCATCCTGCATCAAACCTGGCCTGGCAATTCGTTTCACTTATGATATCACACATGTTACACTGCCACTCTGCCAA
>SJXQ01001991.1:203275-248055 GCA_006408695.1 Aepyceros melampus
TGCATCAGTCCCAAGCATCCTGCATCCTGCACCAAACCTGGACTGGTGATTCGTTTCACTTATGATATCACACATGTTACACTGCCACTCTGCCAACCCATCCCACCCTCTCCCTCTCCTACAGAGTCCAAAAGGCCGTTCTATACATCTGTGTCTCTTTTGCTGTCTTGCGTACAGGTTTATCATTACCATCATTCTAAATTCCATATATATGTGTAAGTATACTGTATTGGTGTTTTTCTTTCTGGCTTACTTCACTCTGTATAATCGGCTCCAGTGTCATCCACCTCATTAGAACTGAAAGAGTTAGCTTTCAATGTTGGCCTCACTCTCTTCTGATTCAGTCAAAGAGATCTTTCCTTTGAAAGATCTATCTTTCATGCTTTAACTGTGGGGATGGAGGTTGGTCAGAAACAGCAATTAGTGGGTGAAGGAAGACTGGAATGAGAAAGATACAGAAAGTCAAACTCTCTATCCTGAAGACAGCACATTGCCTGCAGGCAGCCTTGGATGGAAGGTGATTGTGATGGTGCTTTGGCTTCCCAGTGGCTCAGACAGTAAAGAATCCACCTGCAGTGTGGGAGACCTGGGTTCCACCCCAGAGTTGGAAGATCGCCTGGAGGAGGGCATGGAAACCCACTTCAGTATTCTCATCTGGAGAATCCCCACAGACAGAGAAGCCTGTCTGTAGCCTGACCGCAGGCTACAGTCCATGCGGTCACAAAGAGTCGGACAGGACTGAGCCGCAAAGCACAGCACAGATAGTTCAACTGCTGATGAATCCTGAGCTGGGCATTCTCATCCAAACTGAGACTCTGTTTTGTTACTGGCAGAAAATGTAGAACTTTTTCTTAACTAGGAATGATCAGAAAAGTCAAAGTTTTGCAGGAGTTTTCATCAGGAGCAGGGAAGAGCTAATTTCTTTGATCAGGCTTAAAGGGACAATGACAGGCAAAAACAGTACTATTTTATGATGACAGCTGACATAACTGATTTGTTCAGTGTGCTGTTTATGTTTGAATTCTGGTGAGTTGCCCAAGGAGAAATACAAGTAAAGTGCTCTGGGAGGCCATGTATAATGGCGCTTGCTTCTAGCTGGAGTGGAAGTGTGCCTGAGGAAAGGATGCGTGGAGAAGGCGCATGCAGCAGACTACTTCAAGATAAAGAGATTTAAACGTGCAGAGATTCAGGATGGGCTAGAGAGGGTGGGGGCTGTTGGAGCTTTTTTAAAGACATTTCTAGCAGAGCAAACAAACAACAACAACAAAAAAAGCAAAGGATGTGTCAATCTACATTCAGCTTTGGCCAAAAAAAAAAAAAAGAAAATACCTTTCTCATGAGAAAGATTGATAACAGAGAGAAGGCTATGCATGGGTGAGGACAGGGGGCCTGTGGGTAATCTCTTTGCCTCTCCCTTAATTGACTGTAAACTGCTCTTGTAATTGTCCTTTAGAGAAAATAAATGCAAGGATAGGACTTCCCTGGGCGTCCAGTGGTTAAGACTCCACACTTCCACTGCAGGGGGTGTGGTTCGAATCCTGGTAGGGGAACTAAGATCATGCATGTGTGCAACATGGCCAAAAAAAAAAAGGAGACAGAACAACATAGCATATGCATATAGGCTCGCAATTAGTTCCATTTGGCTGAAGCCAGGCATGGGGCAGTAATGGAAAATAAGCTAGAAAGCATTGATCTCCAGCTTGGGTAAAGCCTAAGGCGTGCTTGAAACCTCAGCAGGGAGTCTTCAGCAAAGGCACGAATCAAGGACGAGGCAGGGACCAGGGCAAAAGGAGCAGCCCTGTGGTTGAGCTGACCTTCATGTTAGGCGGTCCAGTGTCTACCTGACAGTGTCCAGCAAGGTGTGGGGCATCAGTCTGTTTCTAGATAGATCAGAGTGATAACCAAGGAGAGTTGATGTGATAAGTAGGATGTGAAAACAAGAACGTGTAGGCAGTGGAGATAATAAATTCAGTAAGTTATACCTGAAGGTATTAATTTCATCTTGGAGGAGGTTTGCGAATTATATCTGTATAGATAAGAAAGGCTTCTTTTCAGACAGGCGGCTCCAACACTCCAGTTTTATGACCTCTGATGAAGTAATATCATCCCTCTAAGCCTCAGTCCTCATTTATGAAGCGGTAATGATAATAATGCATGATACCTCAGTCCACGCACAGATTACCCAGCATGGTGCCTGGCACATTTTTGGTGACCAGGAAAACCAACTCTCTTCTCGGTTCCTTTAAGACAAGGAGGAGGATGGATATTTTCTAAGAAGCAGGCTGCAAATCAGGTTATGGTCCTCGTCTTGGCAAAAGAACTGGAGAAAGAAATCAATAAGCCACAGCAGATGCTCTGTTTCATGGACCAAGCCTTTGATGGAAGGTTTGAGGTGGAGAGGCTTTAGGACTGTCGGTCCTGAGATTCCCTCCACACTGAGTAAGGACAAGAGAGCACCCCATATGGCAGTTCTCAGGCTGCTGGCCTTAAGTGGGATTGGCTGAGGGGTTGGGTGGGACTGAGTTTGCAGGTCACAGGTCCTCAGTGCTTTTTTAAGTTGTCTGGGAGGCAGGAGAAAACTGGAGAGGGGGAGCAGGTTTGCAAGGCAGAGAGTTTGAACATTATTCCAATGCAATCTCAGACTTTGAAGTGGGGCAGAGCTGGAAGAAGGGAGAGACGTGAGACTTCACCTGTCCATGCAGCCAGGGAGCTGTAAAAGTGAGCTTGTGGAGAGGCCCAGAGGGTACAAAGAGCATGGATCATAGCCGGGAGACAGAAAAATGTTAGAGTGAAGAGACAGAGTCTAGACATAGCTCTGTTGCTAAGCTTTCTGAGCATCAGGTTCTCCAGGCTTATGTCAAAGGGGCTTATGTTGACATTTCACCTGCCCATAGACTGGGATCTGAAACCTGATCTATGCAAAATTCAGCCAAAACAGAAAGCCTAATTTAAATGGTCTTTAGGCAGTAAATGTAGACATGATTACAACCTTCACGCTGAAAAGACTCCTCTCCAGTTTATTCATCAAGGACTATGTACTTAATTCTGACACAATTTAAAAAGTTTGACATACTAGTTACTCTCCCCAGGAAACTAAAGATGCAGACAAAAATGGTGTTAGAATAGGAGATGACCATAGGAACAAGCAAGTCTGGGGAGCTCACTACAAAGAAGAAATAAAAAGAAGTAAAAGAATTATTTTATTTATTTTGCTTATTTTTTGCATTCATTTTTATTGGAGTACTGTTACTTTACAATGTTGTGTTAGTTTCTGCGGTACAGCAAAATGAGAATGTGATACATGTATCTCCTCCCTTTTGGACTTTCTTGCCAATCAGGTTACCACAGAGCATTGAGTTGCCTGTGCCATACAATAGGTTCTCATTAAAGTGAAAGTCGCTCAGTCATGTCCGACTGTTTGCATCCCCATGGACCAAACAGTCCATGGAATTATCCAGGCCAGAATGGTGGTGTGGGTAGCCATTCCCTTCTCCAAGGGATCTTCCCGACCCAAGGATTGAACTCAGATCTCCTGCATTACAGGTGGATTCTCTATCAGCTGAGCCATCAGGGAAGCCCAAGAATACTGGACTGGGTAGCCTATCCCTTTCAGGGATCTTCCTGAGATCTTCCTGACTCAGGAATCAAACCAGGGTCTCCTGCATTGCAGACAGATTCTTTACCAGCTGAGCTACCAGAGAAGCCAGGTTCTCAGTTATCTATTTTCTACATAGTACTGGTACTGTAGGTATGTCAGTCCCAATCTCCCAATTCATCCCATCCCCCCTCTCCCCCCTCCCCCCTGCTCTGGTGTCCATATGTTCTCTGCATCAGTGTCTGTATTTCTGTTTTGCAAGTAAGATCATCTATACCATTTATCTAAATTCCACATATATGCGTTAATATACGGCATTTGTTCTTCTCTTTCTGACTTACTTCACTCTGTATCAGGGAACTTTTTTAGAAATAGCAGCACAGATCTTCTCAGTCCGGGGACTAGGATACACATGTGTATATCTCCATGTGCCTTGGGGACTCTCCAGATTTGTGCGGTAGTTTCTGGAATCTGCAAACATCATGACTAATCGATGTTGCAAAGATAGTTGAGTCATCGAAAAATGGATAAATTATAAAAGAAGCAGAGCATGGAACTGGAGCACATTTTTAAAGTACTATTGAAAATTATAGAACTTTTAAGATCTGGGCCTCTTAAGGCCCAAGTCTTCATTACATGGATATATTTATTTATCTAATACTTGTGTTTGAGAAGTCATAATATTCTTACATAGACCCACTGTGACTGACTATAAAATGTACAGACTGCTTAAAATTAAAAAAAGAAAAAGGGGAAACAGATATACTAGAACATAGTCAAACCAATGGTCACATTGGTCAGTATGAATTTATACTGATAATCCTACCATTGCTGAAAATATTACTGTGATTTGTTTTTATTGAGTATTATAGCCTTTTGGGGCTTCCCTGGTGGGGAAGCCACTCCAGTGTTCTTGCCTGGGAAATCCCATAGACAGTGAAGCCTTGTGGGCTACAGTCTATGGGGTCACAAAAGAGTTGGACATGACTTAGCAACTAAACAACAACATAGCCTTTTTAGTAAGTTTATAATAATAAAGGCAACAGCTTTCTTACTTTAGAATCTTAAATTGCTATTCACAAAGAAAGCCACCATTGACAACAGATTTTAGGCCTGGTTCTTCTAGAAAACATTGGCTGAGCGCTTTATGCTGTAAGGACACACTAGCTGATCCTTGAAATTAGCTCAGAGTGAGACTGAATTATTCAGATTTCTCATTTTTTGATGACTTACACAATATCAGGCCTACCCTAAAGTCAAAATCTTGCAACCATTGTAAAGATTATTTTAAGTGTACCATAAACCCTAGTGTCAGAGTTCAAAGTAGAGCATCAAAGATAGCTTGAATGATGGTGGCATTGTTAAAATAAGGTATAACTCCTTCGAAATTTACAGTGCTCATTCAATATGTAAGTTCCAGCATATTTGTTTCAAAAACATATCTCAAGGGACTTGCCTGGTGGTTCAGTGGTTAAGACTCCATGCTTCCACCACAGAAGGCACAGGTTCAATCTCTGGTCAGGGAACTAAGATCCCACATGCTACATGGCCAAAAAATAAAAAATAAATAAAAGTCTTAAAAGTTTTAAAAATACAAATGAATCCCATGGAACCACATTGGATAAGGCATTGGTCACTATTAGGCCCTTTACAAAAGTAAAGAGATTGTTGGTATATTGGATACTACCTTGGAGTCTGAAGACTGAAGAGGCTCAAGTTCACCCTCACTCTGCTGGCGGGATTAGAGTTCTGTCTGCCCCCAGCATCCAGGCAGGTTGGTGACTGAATCCTGCCAAGACTCAGTGACTACAGATGCCTGGACTTGCAGCAGAGCATCCCTGAGCCCTCAGGAGAGCACTTTTCCAGTGGTGATTCAGGAGAGAGAAGGACACTTTGCAAATAGCATTATCTTCTACTCCACCTCCACTTCCTTTGAAAGACCATACCACATTTGAACAAACCCGATTTTCTTGGAATGTCTAGCACCCTGAAGGTGGCCCAAAACCCAGGACTTTTTGTCCAGGCTTTCTTTCAAATTATTATGAACTGAGTTCATTTTTAAACATGTGGCTTTAAAGTATAGAGTAAGATCATATTACATAAAGTATCATAAGTCATTTATAACTCGACCAGGATGTGCCAAGCCTGAACTTGAAAACTGTAAAGATGTAAGTTGTATTTGGAAGGTTTCAGCATCAAAAATACCCTGTTCATAATAATGACTATGAAGCATTAAGATATAATTATCTGTGTATTCTCTGATTAAACTGATGTCATGACATCTTATTAAAAACACTTCTTTTCTACTCATGGTCTGAAAAAGCCAGGGTTTAAGTAGACATGTCAGATCATATTTGGCAATTCTTTCAAATGCACCAGTGAATTCTGTTGGGATTCTTTTTTTAATTGCAAAGGGCATTCATTTTGCATTAAACAACATAACTTAAATGTAAAACTAATATATTCATAATGTAGATTTGAAAAACAGAAATTTTTAAAAGCTATAGATAACAACTATTAAAAATTGGACTTGATCAAAAAATAAAACTTACTCTGTAAAAGAGTCTATAGGCTTGGAGAAAACATTTAAGAATCAGATAGTTGACAGAAGATTTGTACCGAAGAATAATGAACACTTAAAACTCAACAGCTAGGAAACAACCCAATTAAAAAACAGGAAATGGCTTGAACAAACAAGCATAAAGAAGTTTATATGGTTGGTACATAAGCACATGAAAAGGTGTTCAACATCTTTAGTCATTAGGAAAAGGCAAGTTAAACCATGATAAGATACCACCATTAACCTATTGGAGTAGATAAAATTTAAAAGATTGACAATGCCGTGTGTTGGTAAGAATGCAGAGCAAATGAGACTTTCACATACTACTGGTGGGAATGCAAAATGCTGGAAAACAGCTTGGCAGTTGCTTATAAGGTCAAACATACACTAACAATATGATCCAGCAACCCCACTTCTAGGTATTTACCCTAGAGAAATGAAAACTTGTGTTCACACAAAAACTACACAAATATTTAGAGAAGCTTTATCTTTAATCTCCAAAAACAAGTAACAACCCAGACTTCTTCTGAGGATGAGTGGGTTAAACATACTGTGATAAATACTGCTGACCTGAAACAAATAGAATGCCAAGTGTCTCTCCAACAAAGATGGATTTATTTGGCATCAGCAGAGAATTACAATCTGAGTCTGCAAGCCGCGTACAAGTCCTGGAAGGGCAACACAAGGAAATGCTTTTATAGAGGGGAAAAGGAAGTTGGGAGGGCTACATAAACAGAGTCTGTGGTTTGTCATTGGCTGAGCCTTAACAATCTTCTTCCTGTTGGGCAATCAACGCAGGGTGTGAGAGCTCCCTCTTTGGGTCTCCCAACTCTATTTTCTAAATAGTATTTTTAAAATACCTTGGCCCAATTTATTAATATTTTATTTTTTGGCCTCTTGGCATGTGGGATATTAGTTCTCCCATCAGGTATTGAACCCATGCCCCCAGCAGTGGAAACACAGAGTCTTAGTCACTGGACCACCAGGGAAGTCCCCCTCAAAACTCTAATTGAGGTTTCTGTTTACTGTTTTACAGTACATGTAGGGGAATAGTCCTTGGCCATAAAAATGGAATCAAATTTTGACACTTGTGTATATCAAACAACTTTGACTCATAAAATAGTTATGCTAATTGAAAGAAGCCAGATAAAAGAGTTTACCTAATATATGATTCCATTTGTAAGACATTCTCAAAAACCAAAAGTATAGTGACAGGAGATCAGTGGTTAGGTGTTGGGGGTATGACTGCAACTGGATAGCAAGAGGGAATTTCCCTGGATGTTAGAACTTCTAAGTATCCTGATGGTGGTAACAGTTGCATAAACTACATATATTTAAATTCAAAGATACTACACTTGATCTTAGCCAAAAGCTTCCCCAGTGGATCAGTGGTAAAGAATCCACCTGCAATTCAGGAGACACAGGAGATGCAGGTTCAGTCCCTGCGTCAGGAAGATACCCTAGAGAAGGAAATGGCAACCCATTCCAATATTCTTGCCTGGGAAATCCCATGGACAGAGGAGCCTGGTGGGCGACAGTCCAAGGATTGCAAAGAGTCAGACGCAACTGGGGACACACATATACGAATTCAAAGAACTGTTGAATTCCTGGAACACACATGCACAAAAGTCCATTTCATTGTGTATCAGTTTAAAAAGACACAAGAGAACAGACTTATGGACACAGGGAGAGGGGAGAAGATGGTGAGAGGTATGGAGAGAGTAACATGGAAACTTACATTATCATATGTAAAATAGATAGCAAAAAAAGAAAATGAGTAATATCATGAGTCGTCATAAGCACCAGGGTTTCTTTCTTTCTTTTTGGCTGTGCTGCATCTTTGTGGCTGCATGCTGATTTTCTCTGGTTGCAGCAGGTGGGGGCTACTCTTCGTTATGGTGCAAGGAATTTTCATTGCAGTGGCTTCTCTTGTTTGCAGAGCACAAGCTTAAGATGTGAGGGCTTCAATAGTTGCAGCATACCAGGTCAGTTGCTGTGGCTGCAGACTTTAGAGCACAGTCTCAGCAGTTGTGACGCATGGGTTTATTAGCTTCAGGGCATGTGGAATCCTCCTGGTCCAGGAATGGAATTCATGTACCTTGCACTGACAGATGGATTCTTATTCCAGGGAAGTCCCAAAGACTAGGATTTCTATGAGAAAAAATTAATTTTGCTATTAAATTATGACAGCATAAATAATTTTTTTAAAAAAGTCTCAGAATTTTAGTAGTCTTCATAATATAGTTTGCATATTTGAGAACAATAGGCACAATTTTGCAGAAAAAAATTGTCCTCCTCCACTTTTCCAACTTCAGAATCTTTAATTTGTAATAGGTGATCACAGAATTTGTCTAGTCATCCACACTAATCTTTTTCATGCAGTCACTGGGCAGTGCTGGAATGTTAAATTAGATAATGGAAGCAGTTACTTGATTAAGAAATTTAATCTTTCTCCAAGGGTCTCCTGAGGATTTACTCTGTGATGGGAATGAAATGGTCCAATGCACAAACAGGTAGAATGCTTGTCTTCCCAGATTGTAAGTGGACAGAGGCCTGTGGACAGGGAGAGTGTGGAGGAGGGGAAGGACAGACAGCCACTTGGAAATAGGAAGAATGATTTCTGGGTTAAAGAATCTCCTGTACAAAGTCCAGAGAGTCCTCTTGTGTTGAGGAATAATCTTGCCTGCCTCGTGTAAAACTGCACAAAGGGAAGTGTTTCAGGGGGGTTGTTGTTTGTTTCTTTTGAGTTGGGGGAAGAATTGCTCAGGACTTAGTAAAATGCAAAATCTTAAACTGAAATGAAATAGTTGTCCAGCCCTGACTGTAAATTCATGCCCTGAGGTGTTTAGTGGGAGAAGACATTCTAAGTGCTGCTAGTGAGTTCTAACTGGGAAACTTGTTAGAAGGCTTCTGGCCTCCTTTGACCTGTTGCTTGGACACAGGTCACTCCACGCTCACATCTCTGGGATCTGTGTTGAGGCTCTTGGGGCTTTGATGACTTCGTGGCAAGTACTCTGAGAGATAAGAACTGGGTGATTTCTTTGAGAGGATGTTGAAACTTTGGGTGGGCTTCCCTAGTGGCTCAGCAGTAAAGACTTGCCTGCAGTGCTGGAGACACGGGAGACGCAAGCTCGATCCCTGGGTCAGGACAATCCCTGGAAGAGGGCATGGCAACCTATTCCAGTATTCTTGCCTGGAAAATCCCATAGACAGACTGGAGGGCTACAGTCCATAGGGTGGCAAAGAGTCAGACACAACTGAAGCGACTGAGCACACATCCACACACAAACCTTTGGGTAAGAGATTTTGGCAAACTTTTAAAGTCACAAATGGGACTTCCCTGCTGGTCCAATGGCTAAAACTCTGTGCTTCCAGTGCAGAGGCCAGGTTCAGTCACTGGTCAGGGAACTAGAACCCACATTTTGCATCTAAAAGATTCCACATGGTCCTGCATGCCTCAGCTAAGACCCAGGGCAGCCAGATTTTTTAAAAAGACAAAACAAAAAAACAAATGCCTCCATGAGAAATAAACTTTAGATGTATTGTGGACAATAATGAAAATGATTCTTTCTTCCAGAACAAATGGTTGGAAAAAAAAAGGAGTACAGGGAGAGTTAATGTTAATTTTGCAATAGGATTTAATATCTGGGTTGGTTGGGTAAAGAATTTATTAGCAGTATTCTTCACCCTCAGATGGTTATTAGCATTGTAAAATAGCATCATTCTTAACCCTCAGAGGATTCCATTGGAGAGGGTCAGATCATGACTCCAGAATATTTCCACTGAATTCTGAGTTAAGCCACTGGATTAAACAGCTGTGGTCTAATGATATGCAGCCACTGTCCTTTCACAAATACAAATCTGAGGCCCATCGAACTTCTGATGCCAAAAAGACATAGATGATAAAAGCAAATTGAATCTGATCTCTACTTTTGATTGTTCAGAAGGAGCCAAGATCAATATATGCATATAGTTCAAGCTTACAAAGCTGTTATATTTATTTTTTAAATGTTCTTTTAATTGGCTTATTAAAACTTAGAACCAAGTAACCCATAACAATGATGTTAATATAAATAATAAGATTCTTAGGCTATCCTTTGAGGATCTGTTAAATCTATAACTAAGCTGGACCATGGAAACTTAATCACACCCAAATGTATTTCTCTTGGGAAATGAATTCCAATTTGAGACACAAAATAGAAAGCACAAGGAGCCCTTTACCCTCTCACTGGGTTATTGGTGGGCAGACTACACATTTTCTGAGGGTAGAAACAAAGCAGAAAAACTAGACTCCTTGCTGTGGGGTGAATATTTGTGTACCCCCAAATCCACATGTTGAAATTCTAATCACCAAGCTGATGGGACCTTTTGGAGGTACTCAGTTCATGAGGGCAGAGTCTTAGTAATTGAGATTAGTGCCTTTATGAAGGTACTGGTCTGGGTACTAAAAACCCAGCATATAAACAGAGAGAAAGAATTTAGTACTAACATTGAAGACCAAAAGTACCATAATTCCGCCATAGGAGAAAGCCACGAATCCATACCATGCTAGAAGTGTTTTCTTGCACCATTAAAAGGTAGGGTATTCCCTGATAGTCCAATGGGTAAATTTCATGTTTCCACTGCAAAGGGCTCAGGTTCAATCCCTGGTCTGGGAGCTAAGAACTTGCATGCCTCTAAGTGTGGACAAATAATAATAATCTTAAAAAAAAAAGAAAAAGTAGGGCAGAGAGAAGAAATAGTAAGGAGCAGTTCTCTGGTTGTTTCATATAGGTTTCACATAGATTCTTTCGGATTGCAAAGGGCACAGTAGTTGAAGAAGGTTTAAAGTTAAATAAGGAAATACGGAGGGAAGTGTCTCCGTGGCTCTGTGGAAACCTGGTGGAACAGGAAGGCCATGCAGGGTGCAGCTGGAGTCTTGCTGCCCTTTGGTCACAACAGCTGTAGTGACGTGGTTATCTGGTCATCTCGTCAACCTGGGCTCCCATGTTAGGGACTCAGCTGCCTTCTGCTTCTACCTATTTGACAGCCATAATTTCCTAGGGAAGCTTCCCTATGTGTCCCATATTCAGTCTCACCAAGAACCAGGGTTTGATTTGGTCAGCCAGTCACCACTGAGAGAGGGTGGTCTTCTTTACATACCTGACCTCCTCCTATGTGAGCAGCAAGACTTTAGATGAGTGAAAAGTAACACACATGTTGGCTGTCTGCATCATTAAAGTAAATCTACACAATCTGCAGAAGTGAAGAAACAAAGGATCCAGTGGTAAATTAAAAAATAGAATTTTAAAAACTAGAAGTAGAGTTGGCATATGATCCAGGAGTCCCACTCCGTGGCATATATTTGGAAAAGATGAAAACTCTAATTTAAAAAGATACACACACCCGAATGTTCATAGCAGCACTATTTATAATAGCCAAGATACTGAAGCAACGCAAGGATCCATCAACAGATGAATGGATAAAGAATGTGTGTGTGAATATATATATTAATATATGTGTGTGCATATATAATAGAATATTACTTAGTTCCAAAATCACTGCAGATGGTGACTACAGCCATGAAAATAAAAGATGTTTGCTTATTGAAAGAAAAGCTATGACAAACCTAGACAGTATATTAAAAAGCAAGATGTTACTTTGCCAACAAAGGTCCATATAGTGAAAACTATGGTTTTTCCAGTAGTAATGTATGGATGTGAGAGTTGGGGCATAGAAAAGGCTGAGCGCCAAAGAACTGATGCTTTTGAACTGTGGTGTTGGAGAAGACTCTAGAGAGTCCCTTGGACTGCAAGGAGATCCAACCAGTTTATCCTAAAGGAAATCAATCCTGAATATTCATTGCAAGGACTGATGCTGAAGCTGAAGCTCCAATACTTTGGCCACCAGATACGAAAAGCTGACTCACTAGAAAAGGTCCTGATTGTGGAAAGATTGAAGGCAGGAGGAGAAGAGGAAGACAGAGGACAAGATGGTTTGATGGCATCACCAACTCAATGGACATGAGTTTGAGCAAACTCCAGGAGATGGTGAAGGACAGGAAAGCTTGGAGTGCTGCAGTTCATGGGTTTGCAAAAGAGTCAGACACGACTAGAGCGACTGAACTACAACAAATCACTCAGCCTTAAAAAATGAAATAATATCATTTGCCACAACATACATGGACCTAGAGATTATCACACCAAGTGAAGTAAGACAGAGCAAGACAAATATTGTATGATATGACTTACCTGTGGAATCTAAAATATAGTACAAATGAACTTATTTACAAGACAGAAACATATCCACAGACAGAAAACAAACCTACAGATACCAAAGGGAAAGTGAGGAGGGATATATGAGTTATAGGATTAACAGATAAAAATTGTCATTTTTATAAAATAAAATACAAAATAGATAAACAATATGGATTTACTGTATAGAACAGAGAACTATATTCAATTCTTATAATAAACTATAATGGAAGTAATCTGATATTTATATATATAACTGAATCACTTTGCTGTACACCTGAAACTATTACAGTATTGTAATGTAATATACTTGTTTAAAAAAATGAAAATTGAAAGGATCAGAGAAAAGTTTATTAAATAAAGAATTTTATATTTATTCATGCATACACTCAAATGTAAAAGTAGGGTACTTTTCAAACTCAATGAGGGACTAAATTTTCAAAGTTTGTATCTCACTTTTTCTGTCATTTGTGACATATTGGTCATTCAGAAGCCTTTAATTGATTAACATGAAGAAAACGGAATAGAAGAATATTTACGTAGCTTCTCTTGTAAAGCAAAGGGAAAAGGAAATAAAAGATTAAAAGCAAAACTTAATATATAGTGAGCCCTGATAAGAGCAGAAAGGATGCAGATTTTTAAATGTATCTGCCAGCCTCACGTCAGCTGTACCGTCGAGCCTCCTCTGTTGGTTGCAAGGATGAGAAGGGGAAATGCTATTGACTCAATTCTGTGATCCATGTAAATTCACAGAGAGAAAGCAATGTAACATGAGACTGACCTTATAAAGTAAGAAATTTGGAAATCTGGGTGGTAAGGACTACCGGTATGAAACAGGATGTGTAATCAGTATCTTTACTGAATAGATAGGAAGGAGGTGAAGTATTTTTACAAGATGCCTTTTTATAGATTTGAACTGAAATGGCAGGATTTGAGTACAATGGCAGATCAAATCCCTCTGGAACCATTTCCTCCAGTTCTGCTATTTTTAGATGTTTTGTGCTTACTTCTTCCTTAGGTCCTCTGGTAGCCTGACTTTTAGTGTCCTCCAAGTTACTCCATGTATCTCTTTTAACCCCACCTCTCATATCTTTTATAATTTATATATCCTGCTTCTCCATGAGTTTTCCAATCCTGGACAAAGAGTTATTTACAGCTGCCAAATGGTCACAACGGTTTTGTGAACAGGGAGCTCATTTGAGTTAGTGATTATCATCTTATTTGGGTCTTCGATGCAGATCAAACAGCGCTTTGGAATTTGTTTTAGCGTGAGACTGAACATTGCAGGGGCTCTCTTTTGGAGCTACCCAGAAGAATACACCCAAGTCTCCCAAACCTACCTTTGCAGTTCCTGTTTGTTTTATCTCTGCCCTATGGGCAGCAGTTACACAATCAGGTCTTGAATTATTGGCAAACCAGGATAACAAACTTAAACAATTTGTCAAGGATAACTGTTCTATTCTTCCTTGTCTATATCACTGGAGTTTCAGGCTTGGCTCACAAACACATCCAAGTGTTGATAATCTGAGACTGTGAAGAAAGCTGAGTGCCGAAGAATTGATGCTTGTGAACTGTGGTGTTGGAGAAGACTCTTGAGAGTCCCTTGGACTGCAAGGAGATCCAATCAGTCCATTCTAAAGGATATCAGTCCTGGATGTTCATTGGAAGGACTGATGCTAAAGGTGAAACTCCAGTCCTTTGGCCACCTTATGCGAAGAGTTGACTCATTGGAAAAGAATCTGATGCTGGGAGGGATTGGGGGCAGGAGGAGAAGGGGACGACAGAGGATGAGATGGCTGGATGGCATCACGGACTCAATGGACATGAGTCTGAGTGAACTCTGGGAGTTGGTGATGGACAGGGAGGCCTGGTGTGCTGTGATTCATGGGGTCGCAGCGAGTCAGACATGACTGAGCGACTGAACTGAACTGAACACACTTATACAGGCAGACCTTTGATAAGAGCTATTCTGGCTATTCATTGTTATAGAAGAATCATATAGACAAGATTTCAAGGACAGCAAAGCCAGAAAATAAGCGTTGACTGAGTAACCAACATATGAGTTTCTTTTTCTTTTCTCTTTTTTTCCACCTTTGTAAGAAATTCAAACTTTAGGAAAGGAGACAAGCATCTCCTTGTGATAAGAATCAAACACTTAGTTTTGCATTTGTAATCTAATGCTTTGGCCACCTGATGGGAAGAGCTGACTCATTTGAAAAGTCCCTGATGCGACTTCCCTGGTGGCTCAGACGGTCAAGTGTCTGTCTACAATGCAGAAGACCTGGGTTCGATCCCTGGGTTGGGAAGATCCCCTGGAGAATGAAATGGCAATCCACTCCAGTACTATCGCCTGGAAAATCCCATGGACAGAGGAGCCTGGTAGACTACATTCCATGGGGTCGCGAAGAGCCGGACACGACTGAGCGATTTCACTTCACTGATGCTGGGAAAGATTGAGGGCAGAGGAGAAGGGGAAGACAGAGGGTAAGATGGTTGGATGGCATCACTGACTCAATGGACATGGGTTTGGGTGGACTCCGGGAGTTGGTGATGGACAGGGAGGCCTGGCGTGCTGTGGTTCATGGGGTCACAAAGAGTCGAACACGACTGAGTGACTGAAATGAACTGAACTGAACTGAATCTTTGGTCAGAAAAGATACAATGATTGACTCACACAAAATCATGCCTGCACATACATTTTTCTATTTGTTCAGCACCTCTCAGAGTATTTGGTGAGAATACCATTTGATGTTTGAAGAGAATTCTGAAGTTGCCCATTATCATTAATGGACTAAGTTTCTAAGTTGTTTATAGACAATTTATAGAGGAAATACTCTCTTTTTAGAAATTGTTATTGCAAAAAGAATGCAGGCATAATTGCAAGATTTGATCTATGAGGAAACTGAGTCCTTAACTGGACACAGTCTGATTATTATCAAGAATTTATTAGGGAATTCCCTGGTGGTCCAGTGGTTAGGATTGGGCACTTTCACTTTCCAGGGCCCATCCGTGTTCACCTGGTTAGGACCCTAAGATCCCATAAACCATGCAGAGCAACTCCCCACCACACAAAATTTATTAATTCCCTGATTGGAATATCAAACAAGGTGAACACAGTAGCCTAGCCTCTGTCTGTTGAACCAGGGTGGGAGGAGATAAGTCACAACGACCCACCTCTCTACCTCCCTTATATGGAGGAAGAAAAATGTCATGCAAAGAATACATTTGGAAAATACTTGATGCTCCTACAGGGATCTGAGAGTTGCTCTGTCTCTTCAACATCACGTGCTTTGGCTTACAAATTTCAGTATACCTAGGAATCATTTCAGAGAAGGCAATGGCACCTCACTCCAGTACTCTTGCCTAGAAAATCCCATGGAGGAGCCTGGTAGGCTGCAGTCCAAGAGGTTGCTGAGAGTTGGACATGATTCAGTGACTTCACTTTCACTTTTCACTTTCATGCATTGGAGAAGGAAATGGCAACCCACTCCAGTGTTCTTNATGAGATGGCTGGATGGCATCATGGACTCAATGGACGTGAGTCTGAGTGAAGTCCGGGTGTTGGTGATGGACAGGGAGGCCTGGCATGCTGCGATTCATGGGGTCGAAAAGAGTCGGACCCGACTGCGCGACTGAACTGAACTGATAATGTATATCAACATATATTTTTTGCATTACAAAATTAAAATACAAGCTTGCACACAAACTATAATGTGAAAAATCTGTAAGAATTTCGAATGTTAGATCCTTGAGTCAAGGTGAATTGGATGTAGTAAGCAGGAGGTGGTAAGAGTGAATCAGCAATCAGCTCAGTCACTCAGTTGTGTCGGACTCTTTGCGACCCCATGAATCGCAGCACACCAGGCCTCCCTGTCCATCACCAACTCCAGGGTTCACTCAGACTCATGTCCATCGAGTCAGTGATGCCATCTAGCCATCTCATCCTCGGTCGTCCCCTTCTCCTCCTGCCCCCAATCCCTCCCAGCATCAGGGTCTTTTCCAATGAGTCAACTCTTCGCATAAGGTGGCCAAAGTACTGGAGTTTCAGCTTCAGCATCATTCCTTCCAAAGAAATCCCAGGGTTGATCTCCTTCAGAATGGACTGGTTGGATCTCGTTGCAGTCCAGGGGACTCTCAAGAGTCTTCTCCAACAACACACTTCAAAAGCATCAATTCTTCAGCGCTCAGCCTTCTTCACAGTCCAATTCTCATATCCATACATGACCACAGGAAAAACCATAGCCTTGATTAGCTGGAATTCAGTTGGCAAAGTAATGTCTCTGCTTTTGAATATGCTATCTAGGTTGATCATAACTTGCCTTCCAAGGAGTAAAGTGTCTTTTAATATCATGGCTGCAATCACTATCTGCAGTGATTTTGGGCCCCAAAAAATAAAGTCTGACACTGTTTCTACTGTTTCCCCATCTATTTCCCATGAAGTGATGGGACCAGATGCCATGATCTTCGTTTTCTGAATGTTGAGCTTTAAGCCAACTTTTTCACTCTCCTCTTTCACTTTCCTCAAGAGGCTTTTTAGTTCCTCTTCACTTTCTACCATCAGGGTGGTGTCATTTGCATATCTGAAGTTATTGCTATTTCTCCCAGCAAACTTGATTCTAGCTTGTGTTTTTATATACAATATAAGTGCAAATTGCTATTGATATTCATTATTAAGATACTATTCCATTATTTTAATTTATTTTTAGTTTATTAATATAATTTTCTTTTCGTCATGTGAAAGTAAATGTAATACTAGTAACAAATTGTTAATGGAAACTAAGTGAATTTCTTTTCACCTCTTAGTGTATGGAAACAAAACATGCTATATACATTTGATAGAGTAAGAAATATATTAACATATTTAAAATAAATTTAAAATATAATTTTAAATATGTTATTGAAATTTAAGCAACTCATTTGGAGAAATAATTTTAATTATTTTGGAAAGAAAACAGCAACATTTTAGGGAATTGAAATAATGTAATTGAGCTGGATACTCATCTTAAATGATTTTTATACAGCACAGAATACTCTGGTTGATGGATCAAAAAGAGACATCTTTATCGTGTCATTTAAAATGATAAGTGATCACAAGAAAGAATCCTTTTCTACTAAAGACAGGTTAAAATTGGTTAAAGGTAATGGGGTTGGCGGAGAGAAAATTAGGATAAATAATTTGATTCTCATTGAAATTTCTTATATCTATTTGATATACTGTTCATGCAGTACTTATAGTTAAATAAAAATCTGGTGAAACCAGAGGCTTATCCTAAAAATAACCTGTTCTACCCCAATGGTGGTGGCAAAATTTAGCTTCTACTCTCATGGAATTTTTTGTAAGCTTTGTAAGATTTTAGAGTATGCAATGAATGTGCTCATTTTATTCCTGGCTTCATTTGGAAACCTCATCCATCCCTAATTCTTCTTGCTTCATTGTCTAACTTCTTTTTTCTATTTTATCATTCCATATTTTATGAAGATCTGCAAGATGACTTAACCACTCTCTGGATTAAGGCATTGCAAATTAAATATTTTTAACTTTGTTTACATAGATTTCTCCTTTAGTATCATAGTGTGGATTGCAGTGAAACTACTACATGTGCATTATAGTGGATAAGTCCCCCTCTCTTCCTATTAATATTCATTACAGTGAATAGACGAGACTACAATTTCTTGAATAAGCTGTAAAATATATTATTATTAATATTATAAATACAGTAGAAATATCTATTATTATTACTATTTAAAGTTTGCATATTATATTAAGGATATTTCGCTGCTGTTTCAGAATAAAAAAAATGATTTCCTTTGAGAAAGGATTTAAGTTTTGTATATAGTTGAAAACCCAGCATTAAAACTGACATTTAATGAAAGAAAAGGATAAAAAATTAGTCCTCTTCCATTAAATCACTATAGATATTTCTGAAACTCTATTCAATTATGTCAGTATAAACTTTGGTATGCTTATTCAGGAGAAGTTAACACAGCATTTTTAACAAAGTTTTTATTGGAGTAGAGTTGATTTACAATATTAGGTTGATTTCAGGTGTACAGCAAAGTGAATTAGTTATTCATATAAATATATACACTCTTTTAAAAATAATTTTTCCCATATAGGTCATTACAGATTAAGTAGAGTTCCCTATGCTCTACAGCAGTTTCTTACTGGTTGTCTACTTTAAAACGGCAGTTTGCATATGTCAGTCTAAATCTCCCAATTTATCCCTTTCCCCTATTTAGCTCTTGGTAACCATAAACTTGTTTTCTACATCTGCTACTCTACTTCTATTTGTAAATAAGTTCATTTCTACTCCCTTTTAAGAGGTATTTTAAGTGATATTACACAATATTTGTCTTTCTGTGTCTGACTTACTTCACACTCTATGACAAAAACAGAAATACAGAACAGTAGAGGAAGCCTAGAGTAAACCCTGTTCACCTAATCTATGACAAAGGATGCAAACTATACAATGGAGAAAAGATAGCCTTTTGAAGAAGCTGTGCTGGGAAAACTGAACAGCTACAAGTAAACAAATGAAATTAGAATGCTCCCTAATACCATGTACAAAAATAAACTCAAAATGGATTAAAGACCTAAATGTAAGGCCAGATACTATAAAGCTCTTAGAGAAAAAAACATAGGACACTCTGACATAAATGACAAGATTTTTTTCCTTTTTACTTTTCTTTACTCTATAGCCCCTAGAGGAATGAAAAGTAAAAAATAAATAAATAAATAATAAAATCTAATTTAACTTAAAAGCACAACAAAAAAAGCCATAAACAAAAAGACAACCCTGAGAACAGGAGAAAATATTTACAAAAAAAAAATAGAGAGATTAATCTTAAAAATATGCTAACAGCTCATGCAGGTCAATATAAAAAACATCATCTAATCAAAAAGTGAGTGGAAGACATTTCTCCAAAGAAGACATACAGATGACCAGAAAGCACATGAAAAGATGCTCAACATCACTAATTATTAGAGAAATGCAAATCAAAGTAATCAAAACTACAGTGATATATTGCCTCATGACAGTTAGAATTGCCATCATGAAAAAAATCTACAAACAATAGTTCTGGAAAGTGTGTGGAGAAGAGAAAGCCTTCTAATACTGTTGGTGGAGATACAAATTGGTAGAGCCTCTATGGAGAACAGTATGGGGGTTTCTTAAAACCTGAAAATTGAGCTAGTGTATGCACCAGCAATCCCTCTTCTAGGCACATAACCAGAGTAAACCATAATTGAAAACATACATGAACCCCAATATTCATTGCAGGACTATTCACAATAGCCATGATACGAGAGCAAGCTAAATGTCTATCAATAGATGAATGGATAAAGATGTGGTACACATACAGAATGGAATATTACTCAGTAATAAAAAAAGAACAAAAATACTCAGTACTTTTTATTCTAACTTTTGCTATCATCTGAGTGGCTGAGGAACTTTGTCACAGAAAAAATGGTAATAAGAAAATACTGGAAAGAGTAAATGACATGATTTCAACAAATTGCTTGAAACTGCATTTGTTCTGAAAATCTTTGATTATAAATTTGTTGATTATTATTCAAATTTTCTTCTATAGTTAAACACATATCATCTTTCTATCACTTATACAAATTGATTTACCACATTTCCGTACAAAGATGGGCCTTTATGAACTGATCTATTAAAGTAAGTAGTCAATCTAAACTCTCCTTCAGTTCAGTTCAGTTGCTCAGTCATGTCTGACTCTTTGAGACCCCATGGACTACAAGACGCCAGGCCTCCCTGTCCATCACCAACTCCAGGGTCTTACTCAATCTCATGTCCATTGAGTCAGTGATGCCATCCAACCATCTCATCCTCTGTTGTCCTCTTCTCCTCATGCCTTCAATCTTTCCAAGCATCAGGGTCTTTTCAAATGAGTCACTTTTTCACATCAAGTGGCCAAAGTATTGGAGTTTAAGCTTCAACATCAGTCCTTCCAATGAATATTCAGAATTGATTTCCTTTAGGATGGACTAGCTGGATCTCCTTGCAGCCCAATATAACTTAAATAAGCAGGGTGACAATATACAGCCTTGACATATTCCTTTCCCTATTTGGAACCAGTCTGTTGTTTCATGTCCAGTTCTAACTGTTGCTTCCTGACCTGCATACAGATTTCTCAAGAAGCAGGTCAGGTGTTCTGATATCCCCATCTCTTTGAGATTTTTCCACAGTTTATTGTGATCCACACAGTCAAAGACTTTGGCATAGTCAGTAAAGCAGAAATAGATGTTTTTCTGGAACTCTCTTGCTTTTCAATAATCCAGCGGATGTTGGCAATTTGATCTCTGGCTCCTCTGCCTTTTCTAAAACTAGCTTGAACATCTGGAAGTTCACAGTTCACATACTGTTGAAGCCTGGTTTGGAGAATTTTGAGCTTTACTTTACTAGCATGTGAGATGAGTGCAATTGTGCAGTAGTTTAAACATTCTTTGCATTGCCTTTCTTTGAGACTGGAATGAAAACTGACCTTTTCCAGTCCTGTGCCCACTGCTGAGATTTCCAAATTTGCTGGCATATTGAGTGAAGCACTTTCACAGCATCATCTTTTAGGATTTGAAATAACTCAACTGGAATTCCATCACCTCCACTAGCTTTGTTTGTAGTGATGCTTCCTAAGGCCCACTTGACTTCACATTCCAGGATGTCTGGCTCTAGGTGAGTGATGACACTATTATGATTATATTGGTCGTGAAGATCTTTTTTGTACAGTCCTTTGTATTCTTGCCACCTCTTCTTAATATCTTCTGCACAGATTTTTATGAAGCCAGTGTTTACAGTCAGTTTATAAAGCCAGTGTTATTGCTAATCACATGAATCTACTCATCTAAAAAAAATTGCTAAAACACTTCAAACTGCAATTTCTTTAAACCTGATTCTCCTCCACTAATTGTGCTTTAATGATAGTTTTCCATTTTGTGGATAACAATGTTCAAGTATTCAGAGAACAGATTATTAAAATTTTTGCTGAATGACTCATATAGGAACACTAATTAGAACTAGCAAAACATAGTTGCAATTTTCCAAAATAGTAACTGTGCCAGGTGAACTCAAGAAATACTCCTGCTAACTGAAACTTTTATATAGAAACTGGCAAATAATACATGTAATAATGATTAATGGCTTTGCTCTGGATATTTAAAAATGAATTGCTTTTGACAAATTGGGACTTTTGGTTCTTATTCTATTAATAAATCTTGTCACTCATAATTTTACTGATTGACTTTTAGCAAATATTCTATTTTTGTTTTAATTCTTTTATAAAAGTAAAACCTGGAGCTTATAATGAAAAAACAAACAAATAAATAAATAAATACAGTTGTTAAAGTGACAAGATGAAAGATATTTTCTAATTAGGAGATTTGACTTAAATTTTTTTGGTTTTCCCTATTTAATATTAATTAGATCCAATAACATCAACTACTATAAAAAAGAATGCCTTGTCATCAAGGTACTATGCTAAATAGAAAATAACCTTAGGTCATTTTTTTCAATATAGATATTTTTCTCTTTAAGAGAATACTTAATTAAAATATGTCATGAGTTCCAAATTGAAGCCAGAATTTTTAATTACATAGCATAGAGGCCTCTAACTACTTGCTAAAGAAGGTAGTAGGGAAAATACTACTTTTTACATATATAAAACAGAAAAACAAAACAAACAAGCAAACAAACAAACCACTGTCCATGGAATTCTCCAGGCAAGAACACTGGAGTGAGTAAACATTCCCTTCTCCAGAGGATTTTCTCAATCTAGGGATAGAATCTGGGTCTACCCACATTGCAGGCAGATTCTTTACCATCTGAGCCACCAAAGAAGCCCCAAAGACACAAATACATGTTTTTTAATGTTTCAAATTAAATTAATATTGATAGATGTTAATATCTAAAAGGACTAGAGTGTCTTTGTAGCTGATCTTAAATTTCCTTTCATAACATCAAATGACAATTTTGTTTTTCTGCCATGATACATAATGTCATAACAAGTCATTTCAATTCAAATTATATAATATCTCTAACTTAAGCTCCTCACTTTTCCATTAACAGTTAAACAACCCCATATCCACTCTGAGTTCCAAATTTTTGTGCAATGCACAATGCTACCATACCCAGTAATTGTCTATTCTCTTGATATTTCCAAGCAAACACTTTCAAAAGATCATTTCTCCCAACCCAAACATCTTTAGAAGTATGGGAGGTTTACTTAAGACCACATACCTCCTTTGTTCAATCTTTGCTAATGCTGCAGCATTTGGAAGTCTTCTTGAAATAAATTTTCTGATCTTTATCTGTAGTATGCAGAAATAGGATGCTTGGGACTGATGCACGGGGATAATCCAGAGAGAGGGTGTGGGGCGGGAGGGTGGAGGTGGGGGTCGGGATTGGGAGTTCATGTACACTCATGGCTAATTCATGTCAATGTGTAACAAAACGAATACAGTATTGTAAAGCAAAACAAACTAAAAAATAAAAATTAATTTAAAAAAAGAAAGATTGTACCAGTCAAACAGCTCATAAAATTCTTTTTCTGACTCCAAACTAAGTTCCAAAGAAATACTATGATTGCCCTCTTTACACTGCCTTGCACATATAGATTATCATTAACTATTTGGTGCTGAAAATACTTTTATTCCTTATTCATGTTCTAGTAGTAAAGCACCAGCCTTTCACTGTTTGATTCATTTAATTTTCCAATATAAGTCTCAAGGTCATTAAAATACCACTACCATGTCACAAGTTATCCACAGATATGTAATCAACTCAGCATCCTCTCTTCATTTATTAGCAGATGCTGAACTATTCTGCAATGAACTGATCCTTTTGGGGATCTGATAGCAATTAAATTGATAGTGCGTTTTTGAAATGCTGAAAGAGTTAATTTTTTAATTTACAAAATTATTTATTCTAGTTAGAATTGTTCAAAATTTAATACTATACAAACAAGTGAAAGATTTTTTTTAATTAAGTAAGTCAGCAGCTCTGTATTTGAAGGAAACTCAGTTATGAATATTTGTAGTCCATCTTAAATTAAAGTTGCAGAAATTTAAATGAGAAGAATTTTCTGCATTTAATTTAAATTTTAATAACAGCTTATATTTTCACATATTTATTTTAAGTGGAGAAAAATAAGGAAAAGTGGAAAGAAAGATGTATGACTGAATCACTGAAATAAAAGAAAATGGCTTTCTAATGTCAAAACAAATTGTTCTTTTCAAGCTTCTGATCTTTTCTTTTTTTTTTTTTTATTGGTACATCTTCTCCTCATTTCTTTTTCATTTAAGATTGTATAGAACTTCTGTTTGGTTACTTGTGGCTCGAAAGCCAAAATTCAGGGGCAAGTGTTGGTAGAGAGGAAACTAACTTAATTCATAAAAGCTGACAATCTGGGTAGAGGTGGAATCATGTCCTGAGACCACCTCCAAAAATTCTGCTGAGCCATGACAGGTTTTTTATTATTATTATTTTATTTTAAGTAGTTTTACCAAATTTCATGCTTTTTTTTTTATTGGTACATCTTCTCCTCATTTCTTTTTCATTTAAGATTGTATAGAACTTCTGTTTGGTTACTTGTGGCTCGAAAGCCAAAATTCAGGGGCAAGTGTTGGTAGAGAGGAAACTAACTTAATTCATAAAAGCTGACAATCTGGGTAGAGGTGGAATCATGTCCTGAGACCACCTCCAAAAATTCTGCTGAGCCATGACAGGTTTTTTATTATTATTATTTTATTTTAAGTAGTTTTACCAAATTTCATGCTCAACAGCCACCTCATGCGAAGAGTTGACTCATTGGAAAAGACTCTGATGCTGGGAAGGATTGGGGGCAGGAGGAGAAGGGGACGACTGAGGATGAGATGGCTGGATGGCGTCACTGACTCCATGGGCATGGGTCTGGGTGAACTTTGGGAGTTGGCGATGGACAGGGAGGCCTGGCATGCTGCGATTCATGGGGTTGCAAAGAGTCAGACACGACTGAGCAACGGAACTGAACTGATATATACAGATCTTTGTTGTTTTCACTCAAACATCAACAAGAATCAGCCACAGGTTCACTCATGTCCCCACCTTCCAAAAACTCCTTCCTACTTCCCTCTCCATCCCATCCCTCTAGGTTGTTATAGAGCCTCTGAGTTCCCTGAGTCATACAACATATTCTCATTGGCTATCTACTTTACATATGGTATTGTAGGTTTCCATGTTACTATCTCCATACAACTCACCTTCTCTCTCCTCACCTCCTGCCATGTCAATACGTCTGTTCTCTATGTCTGTTTCTCCATTGCTGCCCTACAAATAAATTCATAAGTACCTTGACAGCTCTTAAAAGGAAAAAGGGAAGACAATCACAGTTCAGTTCAGTTCAGTTGCTCAGTTGTGTCCAACTTTTTGAGACTCCATGGAATGCAGCACACCAGGCTTTCGTGTCCTTCACCAACTCCCGGAGCCTACTCAAACTCATGTCCATTGTGTCAACGATGCCCTCCAACAATCCCATCCTCTGTTGTCCCCTCCTTCCACCCTCAATCTTTCACAGCATCAGGGTTTTTCAACTGAGTCTGTTCTTTGCATTAGGTGGCCAAAGTATTGGAGTTTTAGCCTCAGCATCAGTCCTTCCAATGAATATTCAGATCTGATTTCCCTTAGGATTGACTGGTTGGATCTCCTTGCAGCCTAAGGGTCTCTCAAGGATATTCTGCTATACTGTAGCTCAAAAGCATCAATTTTTCAGCACTCAGCTTTCTTTATAGTTAAACTCTCACATCCATACATGATTACTGTAATAAAACATAGCTTTGACTAGACAGACTTTTACTGGTAAAATAATGTCTCTGCTTTTTAATATGCTGTCTAGATTGGTCAAAGCTTTTCTTCCAAGTAGCAAGTGTCTTTTAATTTCATGGCTGCAATCACCATCTGCAGTGATTTTGGAGTCCCAAAATATAAAGTCTGTTTCCATTGTTTCCTCATCTATTTGCCGTGGAGAAATTCTCCAAGCCAGGCTTCAGCAATATGTGGACCGTGAACTTCCAGATGTTCAAGCTGATTTTAGAAAAGGCAGAGGAATCAGAGATTAAATTGCAAACATCAGCTGGATCATGAAAAAAGCAAGAGAGCTCCCGAAAAACATCTGTTTCTGCTTTATTGACTATGCCAAAGCCTTTGACTGTGTGGATCACAATAAACTGTGGAAAACTCTTGAGAGAGATGGGAATACCAGACCACCTGACCTGCCTCTTGAGAAATCTGTATGCAGGTCAGGAAGCAACAGTTAGAACTGGACATGGAACAACAGACTGGTTCCAAATAGGACAAGGAGTATGTCAAGGCTCTATATTGTCACCCTGCTCATTTAACTTATATGCAGAGAACATCATGAAAAACGCTGGACTGGAAGAAACACAAGCTGGAATCAAGATTGCCAGGAGAAATATCGATAATCTCAGATATGGAGATGACACCACCCTTATGGCAGAAAGTGAAGAGGAGCTAAAAAGCCTCTTGATGAAAGTGAAAGAGGAGAGTGAAAAAGTTGATTTAAAGCTCAGCATTCAGAAAATGAAGATCTGGTATCCAGTCCCATCATTTCATGGGAAATAGATGGGGAAACATTGGAAACAGTGTCAGACTTAACTTTTGGGGCTCCAAAATCACTGCAGATGGTGATTGTAGCCATGAAATTAAAAGACGCTTACTCCTTGGAAGAAAAGTTATGACCAACCTAGATAGCATATTCAAAAGCAGAGACATTACTTTGCCAACAAAGGTCCGTCTAGTCAAGGCTATGGTTTTTCCAGTGGTCATGTATGGATGTGAGAGTTGGACTGTGAAGAAGGCTGAGCACCGAAGAATTGATGCTTTTGAACTGTGGTGTTGGAGAAGACTCTTGAGAGTCCCTTGGACTGCAAAGAAATCCAACCAGTCCATTCTGAAGGAGATCAGCCCTGGGATTCTTTCGAAGGAATGATGCTAAAGATGAAACTCCAGTACTTTGGCCACCTTATGCGAAGAGTTGACTCATTGGAAAAGACCCTGATGGTGGGAGGGATTGGGGGCAGGAGGAGAAAGGGGACGATAACATTATAATAAATGTTTCAGGGAAACAAAAATAGACAGCCAGGAAAGGTTCAAAGGAGCTTACAAATCCCATTTTTCAGATATCCCACTTCAATGGGTTTAGGAGCAAAGGTTTGCTTTCTGTAACTTCATGCTGCCATATGGTACCATATTTTCAGAGTAGAAAATATCTACATGGATCTGTACCATCTCTTTGCTGAAAATTTTAGTTGTTTATAGAGCAAGCTACAATTATGCTGATGCCCACAAAGATATAGATTATTACAAGTAATAATGTTAATTCCATTTTCTTGAGGCCAGTTCATAGAATTTTGCTAGCCATAGATTCAGTACTGCTCAAGATGGAGCAGCTTAAGTCATGCGTACAGTCTGGTCATCACACAGTTAACATTTTCCTTCTAGTGTTAGTATCTGTAAAACAACTCAGAAAATTTCACTGGAGACAGAGTATGTGGTTCTACTGTCCCAATTATTTTCTGCTCAAGCCTGCTCTTTTGTGACTCAGGGAGGACGGGATACTTCAGGTTTTCTCTAATAAAGAGGCAGGGCAAATAGAGAGGCCTTTATAATTGAAGAGCTCTACTTGCTTCTGCTCAATTCCCAGATTGCACTGCAACCCTATAGTTCTGAGATTTTTGCAACCCTATGGTCCTACAGTGAGAAATGTTATATATGCCAACCAGCACCTTTATGATTTTCTCATCTTCATAGGAGAGTTAGAATGTCAAAAATTCACACAAACATTTACAAAATAAAACAAGTGTTCAGTTAAGTTCATGCTCAGTCGTGTCCAACTCTGTGACTCCATGAACTGCAGCACACCAAGCCTCCCTGTCCATCATCAACTCCCTGAGTTTACCCAACCTCATGTCCACTGAGTCAGTGATGCCATCCAACCATCTCATCCTCTGTCTTCCCCTACCCTCAATCTTTCCAAGCTTCAGCGTCTTTTCAAATGAGTCTGCTCTTTGCATCAGATGGCCAAAGTATTAAAGTTTCAGCTTCAACATCATTCTTTGTGGACATGCCCACTCAGTTTCTTGGCAAGGATATACCTATTCAATTCTTCAGCATGGACATTCACACTCAGTCTCTTAGACCTGATGTACAAACTCCATTTCTTAGTAGAGTTGTAACCACTCAGTACTTTAGGATGGATACATATATTTAATTCCAAAGAGAATATGTGAAATTCAAGGAATATTATTTGACATTACTTGAGAATTCTTTCTAACATTATCAATTAACAGAAATTAGTTTAACAATGGAAATCTTGAGAATTTCCTCCATAGGACAGCAAATGGTTCAGGTACAGTGGGCCTGGATAGAAAGAAAAAGAGATTTTTGAAAAATGAGTAAGTTATGGTAGTCGACTAGGTGCAGAGTAGATGAAAGGAGAAGGGAAAAATAAAGCACAAAAAAAGTTGTCAACTTCATTGTTTTGTCAATTAATCCCATCTTCAGTTCAGTTCAGTCGCTCAGTCATTTCTGACACTTAGTGACCGCATAAACTGCACCACGCCAGGCCTCCCTGCCATCACCAACTCTTGGACTTCACTCAAACTCACGTCCATCAAGTCGATGATTCCATGCAGCCATCTCATCCTCTATCGTCTGCTTCTCCTCCTGTCCCCAATCCCTCCCAGCATCAGAGTCTTCTCCAATGAGCCAACTCTTCGCACGAGGTGGCCAAAGTATTAGAGTTTCAGCTTTAGCATCAGTCCTTCCAAAGAACACTCAAGACTGATCTCCCTTAGGATGGACTTGTTGGATTTTCTTGCAGTACAAGGGACTCTCAAGAGTCTTTTCCAACACCACAAGTTCTAAAGCATCAATTCTTTGGTGCTCAGATTTCTTCACAGTTCACCTCTCACATCCATACATGACCACTGGAAAAACCATAGCCTTGACTAGACAGACCTTAGTCGGCAAAGTAATGTCTCTGCTTTTGAATATGCTGTTTAGGTTGGTCATAATTTTCCTTCCAAGGAGTAAGTGTCTTTTAATTTCATGGCTACAATCACCAGCTGCAGTGATTTTGGAGCCCCTCAAAAGATAAAGTCAGCCACTGTTTCCCCATCTATTTCCCATGAAGTGATGGGACCAGATGCCATGGTCTTAGTTTTCTGAATGTTGAGCTTTACCTCAACTTTTTCATTCTCCTCTTTCACTTTCATCAAGAGGATTTTTAATTCCTCTTCACTTTTTGCCATAAGGGTAGTGTCATTGCATATCTGAGGTTATTGATATTTCTCCTGGCAATATTGATTCCAGCTTGTGTTTCATCCAGCCCAGTGTTTCTCATGATGTATTCTGCATATAAGTTAACTAAGCAGGGTGACAATATACAGCCTTGACATACTCCTTTTCTAATTTGAAACCACTCTGTTGTTCCATGTCCAGTTCTAACTGTTGCTTCCTGACCTGCATATAGGTTTCTCAAGAGGCAGGTCAGGTGGTCTGGTATTCTCATCTCTTTCAGAATTTTCAGTTTATTGTGATCCACACAGTCAAAGGCTTTGGCAAAGTCAGTAAAGTAGAAATAGATGTTTTTCTGAACTCTCTTCCTCTTTTGATGATCCAGCAGATGTTGGCAATTTGATCTCTGGTTCCTCTGCCTTTTCTAAAACCAGCTTGAACATCTGGAAGTTCACGGTTCACGTATTGCTGAAGCCTGAATTGGAGAAATTTGAGCATTACTTTACTAGTATGTGAGATGAGTGCAATTGTGCAGTAGTTTGAGCATTCTTTGGCATTGCCTTTCTTTGGGATGGGAATGAAAACTGATCTTTTCCAGTCCTGTGGCCACTGCTAAGTTTTTGAAATGTGCTGGCATATTGAGTGCAGCACTTTCACAGCATCATCTTTCAGGATCTGAAACAGCTCTACTGGAATTCCATCACCTCCACTAGCTTTGTTCTTAGTTATGCTTTCTAAGGCCTGCTTGCCTTCACATTCCACAATGTCTGGCTCTAGGTGAGTGATCACACCATTGTGGTTATCTTGGTTGTGAAGATCTTTTTAGTACAGTTTTTCTGTGTATTCTTGCCACCTCTTCTTAATATCCTCTGCTTCTGTAGGTCCATAGCACTTTTGTCCTTTATCAAGCCCTTCTTTGCATGAAATGTTCCCTTGGTATCTCTAATTTTCTTGAAGAGATCTCTAGACTTTCCTGTTCTGTTATTTTCCTCTATTTCTTTGCATTGATCACTGAGGAAGGCTTTCTTATCTCTTGTTGCTATTCTTTGGAACTCTGCATTTAGATGCTTATATCTTTCTTTTTCTCCTTTACTCTTCGCTTCTCTTCTTTTCATGTCTTAATTCTCCACAATTCTAGTCAAAATTATTTCTTGATGCATTCTTATAACAAGGTTAGTGGTATTTCTATTGTGTGTTATTATGCCCCCTCTAAATTAATAATTTTTAATTGTCTTTACAGAAAATTTTAAAAATGTCTGATTATAGAAAAATTAATTGCATGTAAAGTAGAATAGTATAATGAACCTCCATGTGCCTGTCATTCATTTTCAACAATTGTCACTTCTTGGCCTAACATGTTTCATTTATACCTAGATCCATTTTCACACTCAATTTATCCTAGATTATTTTGAATCAAATCACAGACACTAGATTATTTCATCTAAAATTATTTTAATTTATATCTTCAAAATACAGGCATCATCTCTATGTTTATCCTAACAAGAATACCACTATTGTATTTAAAGTAAATTACCAAGAGTGCTCAAGTTGGTTAAATAGGAGCTCTTGGTGTTCACATCTTTCCACAAGAGTTTGGAATTCATATCTACATCAAGAATATCTACAAGTGGAACAATTCACACACAGTACCCTCTGAACTCTAGTAAAGGACCTTAGACAAAGATCCATTAAAAGGACAAGAAAAGATCCCTACATAAACTGGTAGGATAAATGAGGGAAAGGGAAAAAGAAAAGAGCTAGTGGGAGGGAACCTATACCCCTGGGGAAGAGCTGAAATAGAGGAGAGATTACTGTACCTGGGGAGGCATCCTTCATCAGTGGCTAGTCTGTGGCAGGCAAGACAGAGTGAAATTTACACTGATGGTCTGTGCCAGAGCCCGGTGAGGCCCAGCCTGAAATGAATGTTTGTACACTAGTGCAAACAGTGGCAGGATGCCAAAGAGTGGGATTAGGAGAGAGCAGACCCAGCGAGAGAATTCTGTTGATCGTTTTGGATGGCACTGAAACAGCCTGAGGGAATGGGAGTGAAGAGCTCCACGGTTGGGAATACTTCTGGGAAAAGCACACATTTCCTTGGAAGTGAGGTTCAATTGTTGAGTAGCACATAAGGGGCAGAGCCACCCCTGTGGCCTTTTTCCCCACACATCAGCTCCTGGCTTCTGAGGTGCTGGGAAGGAGTCTCAACAAAGAAAACATGTACAACTCAGTTGTAGCCTCCTTATCCTCCCCCTCCTTCATGCCTGACCAAGTCCACATGTACCTTGGTCACCATTGCTGGGCCCACTTACCCAAATATGAAAGCATGCCCCACACAGTTGTAGAGCTGGGAACAAAATCAAAGCTGAGCCCAGTGGCTGTGTCACTAAGGAAGAGAAACTGAATCTCTCCTTGCAGCTACATGAGCAGTGGAATAAAACCTCTGTGACCCACCTGGTATATCCAATGCATGCAGTACTTGTGAATGGACAACAAGCACTCTCACAACCAAGATAGGTCTAATTCTACCAGCTGTGGACTTTGGGAGCATGTGCATACAGAAGTTGGGCCCGATCAGAGAATGAGCTACACTTAGTGTGTCCACAGCAATTCCAATGACATATCTAGAAATCTTGGAGTGTCTTCTAGGGAGGTAGAGGTTGGCTGTGCTTTACTGTGGGGGCAAGGACACTGATAGCAATGGTTCCAGGGGAAAATTTTTGTTTGCTTATTTTAGTTTGTTTTGTTTCTGAATTTTTAATTTTTTTAACTTAAAAATGTTTTTTTTATTATATTATTTATTAACATTTAAACAAATTTTTAATTTCTTATTCATTTGATCTTTTTGTTATCTTTTTTTTTAGTTTTAATTTTTGGCTTTGTTGTAATTTTTGGTGTTAACTTTACTTTTTTTTTATTGTTGTTTTGTATGTTGCTTTTGAGGGTTTTTTAGTTTTTCTTATTTTTTCTTTGTGGGTTTTTTTTTTTTTTTGGTTTGTTTTTGTTTGATTTTGTTTTTATTGTGCATCTTGGTTTTTCTCTATTTTATTTCTCTTTTTTTGCTTTGGTTTTATTTTGTTGTCATTTTTGTGTGGTCTTTTTTATATAATTTTCTTGCTGCTTTTGTTTATTTTTTGTATTTTTCAGTTTCTTTTTTTTAATTATTTGCTTTCTTTTTTTTGATTATTGTTTTTTTGGTTGTGTTTTTATTTTATGTTTTCTTTTCATTTTTGTTTGTTTGTTCTTATTGTTTGCCATTTGTCTTGATTTTTCTTTGTTTTACCCTATTTTATGTATTTATTTATTTTGGCCACTCTGGTTGCTGAGGTCTTGCTTTCCCAGCTGGGGGTAAAGACTGAGGCACTGTGATGGAAAACTCAATTCCTGGCCACTAAACCACCAGAGAATTCCCAACCCCTCTGAATATGATTAATATGAACTCTTCCTTTTGAGTCCCCCTCTGGGTCTCAAGACTAGTTCCACTCAATACCCTGCAAGCTCCAGTACTGAATACTTCAGGCCAAACAACCAGTAAGACAGGAACAGAAACCCACTCATCAGCAGACAGCCTGCTTAAAATTGTATTAAGCTCACAGACACACCAAAAGATACCTCATGACACTACTGGGTCAACTAGAAGAACAAGACCCAACTCCATCCACCAGAATACAAGTACTAGAAATACAAACAGATATAAGCAACTAAATGCCAATAAAATGGATAGCATAGAAGAAATTCTTAGGAAGATAAATCCTTTCAAGACTGAAGCAGGATGAAAAATAAAATAAGAATTGACAAATCATAAATATGAAATTGAAACTGCATTAAAAATCTTCCAACAAACAAAAGTTCAGGACCAGATGGCTTCACAGGCAAATTATATCAAATATTTAGAGACATGTTGACATCTACCCTTCCAAAACTCTATCAAAAAATAGAGAGAAAGCAATATGCCCAAGGTCATTCTATGAGGCCAACATCGCCACGATACCAAAAGTAGAAAAAGATATCACACAAAAAGAAAATTTCAGGGCAACATTACTGATGACTATAAATGCAAAAATGCTTAAAATACTAGCAAACCAAATTCAGAACCGATTAAAAGGATCATACAAGTGGATCAAATGGGATTCATTACAGGGATGCCAAGATTCTTCAATACATGCAAATTAATCAATGTGACACACCATATTAACAACTTGGAGAATAAAAATCATGATCATCTCAACAGATGCAGAAGCTTTTGACAAAATTCAATACCCATTTATAGTTTAAAATAAAAACTCCAGAAAGGGAGCATAGAAAGTATCTAAAGTATCTAGTTCAATATAACAAAAGCCACATACAGCAAACCTACAGTGAACATTGTTCTTAATGATGAAAAGCTGAAAGCATTTCCTCTAAAATCAGAAACTAGACAAGGGACAAGGATATCTACTCTAGCCATTTTATTCAACACAATTTAAGAAATCCTACTCATGCTTACAGAAAATTAAAAGAAATTCAAGATGGAAAAAAAAGTCACTGTTTGCTGACTACATGTTACTATACATAGAATCCTAAAGATGCTACTAGATAATTACTACAGCTTATCAACAATCTTTGTAAATTTGCAGGATAGAAAATTAATGTACAAAAATCTTGCATTCTTATACAATAACAATGACAGATCTGAAGGAGAAATTAGGAAAACAATTCAGTTTACCATTGCATCAAAAAGAATAAAATACCTAGGAATAAACCTATTAGAGAAGCAAAAAACTTGTATTCAGAAAAATATAAGATACTGATGAAAGAAATAAAAGATAACACATAGATTGAGAGATAAACCATGTTCTTAGATTGAAAAAATCAATATTGTGAATATAATTATACTAACCAAAAAATTGACAGATTCAATTCAATTCCCAGAAAACTACTGATGGCATATTTTTCATAGAAGAAAAAATTTTTTAAATTTGTATGGAAACACAAAAGACTATGAAGAGCCAATTGAAATATGAGAAGAAAAAATAGAAGCTGGAGTAGGCAGGTTCCCTGAGTTCATACTATACATAGCTATAGACATGAAAACAGTAAGATATGGTATAAAGTAGAAATAAAGTGAAACAGGATAGGAAGTCCAGAGATAAACCCATGCACTTATGGTCAACTGACCTATGATGGAGGAGGCAAGAATAGACAGTCTCTTCAATAAGTGGTACTGAATAAACTGGACAGCTACATGAAAAAGAATAAAATTAGAACACAATCTAACACTATTGTATTTACAGTATACACCAGAATAAACTCTAAATAGATTAAATACTTAAATGTAAATTGAGATACTATAAAGCTTTTAGTAGAAAATATAGGAAGAACAATCTGACATTAATCACAGCAAGACCTTTTTAGATTCACCTCTAGAACAATGAAAATAAAATAAACAAATGAGATCTAATTAAACTTAAAAACTTTCACACAGCAAAGGAACCATAAAGAAAACAAAAAGGAAAGTTTCCGAATGTTGGAAAATATTTGAAACTGAAGTTACTGATTAATCTCCAAAAGACACAAACATTTCATACTGCTCAATACCAAACAAAACAAAACAAAACAAAAAAACACACAACTCTGTCAAAAAATAAGTGGACGATCTAAATAAACATCTCTCCAAAGAAGACCAACAGATGAACAAGAAGCACTTTAAAAGGTGCTCAGTGTCACAAATTATTAGAGAAATGCAAATCAAAACTACAATGAGGTATCACATTATACCAGTCAGAATTGTCATCATTAAAATTTCTGAGAAAACCATAATTTGAAGAGATACATTCACCCCAATATTTATTGCAGCACTATTCCCAATAGTCAGAACATGGAAGCAACCTGTCATCCATCAATAGAGGAATGAATAAACAAGATGTGGCACCTATGTACAATAGAATATCAATCAACAATAAAAAATAACCAAATAATGCCATTTGCAGGAAAATAAATGAGCTTAGGGATTTTCATACTGACAGAATAAGTCAAAGACAAATATCATATGATATAACTTACATGTAGAATCTTTAAAAAAAAAAAAAAGGCTAGAGATGAACTTATCTATAAAACCTAAATGGTATTCTCAGGTTACACTAGTGGTAAAGGCCCTCCCAGCCAATGCAGAAGAAGCAAGAAATGTGGATTCCTTCCCTGGGTCAGGAAGATCTCTTGAAGACGGGCATGGCAACCCACTCCAGTATTCCTGCCTGGAGAATTCCATGGACAGAGTAGCCTGAGAGGCTACAGTCCATAGGTTGCACAGTCAGACACTACTGAAGGAACTTAGTGCACATGAATGCATAGAACCTAAATAGAGCCATATATGTAGAAGATGGTAAAGGAGTGAGGGATATATTGGAATGTTTTGATTGACACACACTGGTGAGGCAGATTTGTTACAATTTGAGCCACCAGAGAAGCCCCAGGTAACTAATAAGGAGCTACTGTATAGCAGAAGGAACCCTATTAATATTATGTAAAGGCCAATATGGGAAAGAATCTTAAAAAGAATGAATATATGTATTTGTATAACAGATTCACCTTGCTGTACACCTGAAACTAGCATGACATTGTAAATCAATTATACATCATTTTTTAATTGAAAAAAGAAATTTCTATATATGTTTTTCAGTTTGTCTTATATTTCTAGAATTTTCTATCTGAACTTACTTTCAGTTAAAGCCCTTGTATGCAGGTTAGTTGATAAGTCTCATAACAATCTTTCAATACGTAGGTTACCATTCCATTTTTCTTTCTTTTTTTTTTACCATTAACTTTTTTTTTTTTACATATGTGATATTTGTCCTTGTAGTATTCACTGAAATCTGGGTTTTGCTGAAGTTTTCTTCATGGAATTTTTAAATTTTCAAATCTTTCTGTGCCATGGATTTCCTAAACTTGCTAATTAAATGTGTACTATGCTGTGCTGTGCTCAGTCACTTCAGTCGTGTCTAACTCTGAGATGCCATGGACTGTAGCCTGCCATGCTCCTCTGTCCATGTGGTTCTCCAGGCAAGAATATTGGAGTGGGTTGCCATGTCCTCCTCCAGGGGATCGACCCAGAAATAGAACCCATATCTCTGGCATCTCCTGCACTGCAGGCAGGTTCTTTACCCCTGAGTCACCTGGGAAGGTGTGAACTAGGGTTTGGCAAATTACATATAATGATTTAATTCAAACTAGTTTTTATTTGTTTTAACCAATGATTCATTGAAACAACCACAACTGTTTATTTGTAGTATTATATATCGTGTTCATCCCTTAAGTCAGAGTTGAGTAGTCATAATGGAGACCTCATGCCCCACCAAATCTAAAATATTTTGTCTGGCTATACAGAAAATTTTTTCTGTTCCCCAATTTTGTATATTGAGATAGCATCTGATTGTTTTTGTTTTGTACATTTCATATTTGTATTGTATACCTCTTAGGAAGTAAAAAGTGCCCAACTGACATCGTTTTTGTTGTGTTAAAAATCATTGATGAGCACTTCTATGATCTATTAAATTTTTGAAAAAGCTTAGAAGTGAAGAAGAAGAGGTCTCTCAGGCGTATTGGATTCTTTGCAGCCCCATGGACTGTAGCTTACCAGGCTCCTCCCTCCATGGGATTCTCCAGGAAAGAGTACTGGAGTGGGTACCATTTTCTTCTCCAGGGGATCTTCCCAACCCAGGGATCAAACTTGGGTCTTCTTCATTCCAGGCAGACACTTTACCTCTAGCCACCAGGGAAGTCACTAAAAATATTAAATTTTTGAAAAAGCTTAAGGATATGCAAACTAATTCCTTCAGTGTCATGACCTAAAACTATTTCCTTGAAATTTGATTATTTAAAAACTATTTCCTTGAAATTTAATTATTATACATTAGCATAACTCATTGCATTATTTTATAGGGAATTTGCAAAGTTTTGAAAATATGAACTGATTAAAAAAATATCAGATTGAATCATGGCCTCAGAAATGAAAATTCTTAATATATTTGAGAATAAATTTTCCAACATGTAAAACAGAAATGCTATAACCTACTTGACAGAAGTATGATGAATGGTATTATACATATAATTTTAGATATTATATATAGAAGCTATATATCATTGTTACAATAACTTTCATATGTATGATTAGCAATTTATAGCATCATATTTAATGAGACAGTACATTTTTTCACATTTTTAAAAATTCTGAATTTGAACTATATCATTGATGGATTTTAGAGTCTGAGAGATAGTAGCAATATTTATATGATAATTATTTTATGTTTAAGTGTATCATTTTTGATATTACTACTAGAGTGTCAAGCAATAACTGTTAAGAGTAGAATTTTTAATTGAGTGAAAATTCTGTTAAGAATTTCTATTAAGCATCAATTATTAAAAATTTCATGGAAGCTGTCTACATTCTGGATTTCAGGTGTCCATTTTATGTGTCTTGATCAGTTTGACAAAGATGAACTTTCAGAAATATTTGAAACTTTAATGTTATTATCAGGAATCTAGGACACAAAATAAATGCAGAATTTAGAAAGTGACTCGCCATTTTCCCATTTTATAGTTTACATTTTTTGTTTTATTTATAAATATAGCTGGAATGGGTGAATTTAACTGAGATGACCATTATATCTAATAGTACGGGCAGGAATCCCTCAGAAGAAATGGAGTAGCCATCATGGTCAACAAACAGTCTGAAATACAGTACTTGGATGCAATCTCAAAAATGACAGGATGATCTCTGTTCACTATTTCTGATTTATTTACTATGCCAAAGCCTTTGACTGTGTGTATCACAATAAACTGTGGAAAATTCTGAAAGAATTGGGAATACCAGACCACCTGACCTGCCTCTTGAGAAACCTATACATAGGTTAGCAAGCAACAGTTAGAACTGGACACAGAACAGACAGGTTCCAAATAGGAAAAGAAGTATGTCAAGGCTGTATATTGTCACTGTTTATTATTTAACTTCTATGCAGAGTACATCATGAGAAACGCTGGACTGGAAGAAGCACAAGCTGGAATGAAGATTGCCAGGAGAAATATCAATAACCTCAGATATGCAGATGACACCCCCCTTATGGCAGAAAGTGAAGAGGAACTGAAAAGCTTCTTGATTAAAGTGAAAGTGGAGAGTGAAAATGTTGGCTTAAAGCTCAACATTCAGAAAACAAAGATCATGGCATCTGGTCCCATCACTCATGGGAAATAGATGGGGAAACAGTGAAAACAGTGTCAGACTTCTTTATTTTTGGGGGCTCCAAAATCACTGCAGATGGTGACTGCAGCCATGAAATTAAAGACACTTACTCCTTGGAAGAAAAGTTATGACCAATTTAGATAGCATATTCAAAGGCAGAGACATTCCTTTACTAACAAAGGTCCATCTAGTCAAGACTATAGTTTTTCCAGTGGTCATGTATGGGTGTGAGAGTTAGACTGTGAGGAAAGCTGAGCACTGAAGAATTGATGCTTTTGAACTGTGGTGTTGGAGAAGACTCTTGAGAGTCCCTTGGACTGCAGAGAGGTCCAACTAGTCCATTCTGAAGGAGATCAGCTGTGGGATTTCTTTGGAAGGAATGATGGTAAAGCTGAAGCTCCAGTACTTTGGCCGCCTCATGCGAAGAGTTGACTCATTGGAAAATTCTTTGATGCTGGGAGAGATTGTGGGCAGGAGGAGAAGGGGACAAGAGAGAATGAAATGTCTCTATGGCATCACTGACTCTATGGACGTGAGCTGAGTGAACTCCAGGAGTTGGTGATGGACAGAGAGGCCTGGCGTGCTGCGATTCATGGCGTCGAAAAGAGTCTGGCACGACTGAGTTACTGAACTGAACTGAACTGACTGAAGTTAAAAAGTACACTAAGCCTTAATTCAAAAAGTCAGGATCTACAAACTGCCAGTGACACATCAAAGGAAGAGATATTTCTCTTATCATATAAAAATATAACTGAAATTGTAAAAGCAATTTGTTTTAATTGACAAAATGTCCAAGATAACATTCTTTTGTTCTTGAGAATGAGTGACGGCCTCAAGCTTATGACAACTTTAGTGTAAAGGATTTGGTTTAGGTCATACCTAAATACATAGTGGTTTTCCCATCTTTCTTCAGTATAAGCCTGAATTTGCAATAAGGAGCTCATGATCTGAGTCACAGTCTGTTCCCAGTCTTGGTTTTGCTGACTGTATAGAGCTTCTCAATCTTTGGCTGAAAAGAAAATAATCAGTCTGATTTTGGTTTTGACAAATTGGTGATGTCCATGTGTAGAATCATCTCTAGTACTGTTAGAAAAGGGTGTTTGCTATGGCCATTATTTTCTTTTAACAAAACTCTGCTAGCTTTTGCCCCGCTTCATTTTGTACTCCAAGGCTAAACTTGCCTGTTACTCCAATTATCTCTTGACTTCCTACGTTTGCATTCCAAGTCTCTGTGAAAAAGACATCTCTTGTGTGTGTGTCTGTGTGTGTGTGTTAGTTCTAAGAGGTCATGTAGGTCTTCATAGAACAGTCAACTTCAGTTTCTTCAGCTTTAGTGTTTGGGGCTGCTTTCAAATTGTGGTACTGAAGAGGACTCTTGGTAGTCCTTTGGACTTCGAGGAGATTAAAACAGTCAATCCTAAAGGAAAGCAACCCTGAATTTTTATTGGAAGGACTAAAGCTCCAATAATTTAGCCACCTGATATGAACATCACACTCATTGGAAAAGACTGATGTTGGAAAAGATTTGAAAGCAAATAGAGAAGGAGGCTACAAAGGATAGATGTCTAAATAACATCACACTCAATGGATATGAATTTGAGCAAACTCTGGGAGATAGTGAAGGACAGAGGACCCAAGTGTGCTGCAGTCCATGGGGTTGCAAAGAGCCATACATGACTTAGCAACTGAACAACATTAACAAAGTATAAAAGATAATCTCTGAATTTTCTGTACTTTACTTTGAACTAAAGTCAAAATCCCAATTAGAGGAAGAACTTGAAGCTTTTCTATTCAAAAAGAAGACCAGGAGCTCACTGTGGCTCAGACATGACTCCTTATTGCAAAATTCAGACTTAAATTGAATAAAATAGGGAAAAGCATTAGACCATTCAAATATGACCTAAGTCAAACCCCTTACGATTATACAGTGGAAGTAATAAATAGATTCAAGGGATTAGATATGATAGAGTGCCTAGAGATTCATAACACTGTAAAGGAGGTGGGTGATCAAAACCATCCCCAAGAAAAAGAAATGCAAAAAAGCAAAATGTTTGTCTGAGGAGGCCTTACAAAGAGCTGATAAAAGAAGTGAAAGGCATAGGAGAAAAGGAAAGACATATCCATCTGAATGCAGAGTTCCAAAGAATATCAAAGAGAGATAAGAAAGTCTTCCTAAGTAACAATGCAAAGAAATAGAGGAAACTATAAAATGGGAAAGACTAGAGATCTTTTCAAGAAAACTAGAGATACCAAGGGAATATTTCATGCTAAGATGGGCCTAGTTAAGGACAGAAGTGGTATGGACCTAACAGAAGCAGAAAGTATCAAAAAGAGGTGTATGAATACAAAGAAAAACTATGCAAAAAGATCTTAATGACCCAGATAACCATTATGGTGTGATCACTCACCTAGAGCCAGACATCCTGGAGTCTGAAGTCAAGTGGGCCTTAGGAAGATTCACCGCAAAGTTAGTGGAGGTGATGGAATATGGAATTCCTGTTGAATTATTTCAAATTCTAAAAGATGATGACATTAAAGTGCTGCATCCAAGATGCCAGCAAATTTGGAAAACTCAGCAGGGCCACAAGAGTGAGAAAGGTCAGTTTTCATTCCAACCCTACAAAAGGCAATGCCGAAAATTGTTGTAACTACTGCACAATTTTACTCATCTCACAAGCTAGCAAAGTAGTGCTCCAAATTCTACAAGCTAGACTTCAATAGTATGTGAATGGAGATGTTCAAGCTCGACTTAGAAAAGGCAGAGGGACCAGAGATCAAATTGCCAACATCTGTTGGATCATAGAAAGCCAGAGAATTACAGGAAAAAAAAAAAAAAGGCATCTAATTCTGCTGCATTGACTATGCTAAAGCCTTTAAATGTGTGGATAACAACAAACTGTGGAAAATTCTTAATGAGATGTGAATAAGAGACCATCATATCTGTTTCCCGAGAAATCTGTATGTAGGTCAAGAACTAACAGTTAGGACTGGACATGGAACAACAGACTGGTTCCAAACTGGAAAGGAATACATCAAAGCTGTATATTGTCACCCTAATTTTTTAACTTATATGCAGAGTACATCATGAGAAACACTGGGCTGGAAAACCACAAGCTGGAATGAAGACTGCCAGGAGAAATATCGATAACTTGAGATTTGCAAATGATACCACCCTTATGTCAGAAAGTGAAGAGAATTAAAAAGCCTCTTGATGAGAGTGAAGAGAAGAATGAAAAAGCTGGCTTAAAATTGAATGTTCAAAAAGCTAAATTATGGCATCTGGCCCCATCATTTCATGTCAAATAGATTGGGAAACAATGGAAAGAGTGACAGACTTATTTTCTTGGGCTCCGAAATCACTGCAGATGGTGACTTCAGTCATGAAACTAAAAGAAGCTTGTTCCTTGGAAGAAAAGCTATGACAAACCTAGACAACATATTAAATAGCAGAGACATTATTTTACCCATAAAGTTCCATATGATGAAAGCTTTGGTTTTTCCAGTAGCCATGTATGGATGTGAGAGTTGGACCATAAAAAGACTGAGTGTCGAAGAATTGATGGCTTTTGAACTGTGGTGTTAGAGAAGACTCTCGAGAGTCCATGGACTGCAAAGAGATCAAACCAGTCAATCCTAAAGGAAATCAGTCCTGAATATCCATTGCAAAGACTGATGCTGAAGCTGAAGCTCCAATACTTTGACCTCCTGATGTAATGAACTGACTCATTGGAAAAGACCCTGATGCTGGGAAAGATTGAAGCTGAGAGGAGGAGGGGATGACAGTGGATGAGATAGTTGGATGGCATGACCGATTCAGTGGATGTGAGTTTGAGCTAGCTCTGGGAGTTGATGATGAATGGATAAGACTGGTGTGCTGCAGTCCATGTGGTTTCAAAGAGTTGGTCACGACTGAGCAGCTGAACTGAATTGATCGTTGATTTACAATGTTGTACTAGTTTCAAGTGTACAGCAATGTGATTTAGTTATACATATACATGTAAGGAAAGATATAAGCATCTGAGTGCAGAGTTGCAAAGAATAGCAAAAAGAGATAAGAAAGCCTTCTTCAGTGATCAATGCAAAGAAATAGAGGAAAACAACAGAAAGGGAAAGACTAGCACTCTCTTCAAGAAAATTAGAGATACCAAGGGAGCATTTCATGCAAAGATGGGCTTGATAAAGGACAGAAATGGTCTGGACCTAACAGAAGCAGAAGATATTAAGAAGAGGTGGCAAGAATACACGGAAGAACTGTACAAAAAAGATCTTCATGACCCAGATAATCATGATGGTATGATCATTCACCTAGGGCCAGATATCCTGGAATGTGAAGTCAAGTGGGCCTTACAAAGCATCATTACAAACAAAGCTAGTGGAGGTGATGGAATTCCAGTTGAGCTATTTGAAATCCTGAAAAATGATGCTGTGAAAGTGCTGCACTCAATATGCCAGCAAATTTGGAAAACTCAGCAGTGGCCACAGGACTGGAAAAGGTCAGTTTTCATTCCAATCCAAAGAAAGGCAATGCCAAAGAATGCTCAAACTACAACACAATTGCACTCATCTCACATGCTAGTAAAGTAATGTTCAAAATTCTCCAAGCCAGGCTTCAGCAATACGTGAACTGTGAACTTCCTGACGTTCAAGCTGGTTTTAGAAAAGGCAAAGGAACCAGAAATCAAATTGCCAACATCTGCTGGATCATGGAAAAAGCAAGAGAGTTCCAGAAAAACAGCTACTTCTGCTTTATTGACTATGCCAAAGCCTTTAACTGTGTGGATCACAATAAACTGTGGAAAATTCTGAAAGAGATAGGAATACCAGACCACCTAACCTGCCTCTTCAGAAATCTGTATTCAGGTCAGGGAGCAACAGTTAGAACTGGACATGGAACAAAAGACTGGTTCCAAATAGGAAAAGGAGTACGTCAAGGCTGTATGTTGTCACCCTGCTTATTTAACTTCTATGCAGAGTACACCATGAGAAACACTGAACTGGAAGAAACACAAGCTGGAATCAAGATTCCCGGGAGAAATATCAATAACCTCAGATATGCCGATGACACCACCCTTATGGCAGAAAGTGAAGAGGAACTAAAGAGCCTCTTGATGAAAGTGAAAGAGGAGAGTGAAAAAGTTGGCTTAAAGCTCAACATTCAGAAAACGAATATCATGGCCTCTGGTCCCATCACTTCATGGCAAATAGATGGGGAAACAGTAGAAGCAGTGTCAGACTTCATTTTTCTGGGCTCAAAATCACTGCAGATGGTGACTGCAGCCATGAAATTAAAAGACGCTTACTCCTTGGAAGAAAAGTTATGACCAAACTAGATAGTATATTCAAAAGCAGGGACATTAGTTTGCTGAATAAGGTCCGTTTAGTGAAGGCTATGGTTTTTCCTGTGGCCATGTATGGATGTGAGAGTTGGACTGTGAAGAAGGCTGAGTGCTGAAGAATTGATGCTTTTGAACTGTAGTGTTGGAAAAGATTCTTGAGAGTCCCTTGGACTGTGAGGAGATCCAACCAGTCCATTCTGAAGGAGATCAACCCTGGGATTTCTTTGGAAGGAATGATGCTATAGCTGAAGCTCCAGTACTTTGGCCTCCTCATGCGAAGAGTTGACTCAATGGAAAAGACCCTGATGCTGGGAGGGATTGGGGGCAGGAGGAGAAGGGGACGACAGAGGATGAGATGGCTGGATGGCATCATGGACTCAATGGTCATGAGTCTGAGTGAACTCCGGGAGATGGTGATTAACAGGGAGGCCTGGCGTGCTGCGATTCATGGGGTCACAAAGAGTCAAACACAACTGAGGGACTGAACCGAACTGATCTGACACATGTATCCATTCTTTTTCAGATACTTTTCTTCGTTCAGTTCAGTTGGTCAGTTTGTCTGATACTTTGTGACCCCAAAGACTGCAGCAGGCCAGCTTCCCTGTCCATCAACAATTCCCAGAATTGAGTCAAACTCATGTCCGTTGAGTCAGTGATGCCATCCAACCATCTCATCCTCTGTCATCCCTGTCTCCTCTCGCCTTCAATCTTTCCTAGCATCAGAGTCTTTTCCAGTGAATCAGCTCTTCCCATCAGGTGGTCAAAGTATTGGAGTTTCAGCTTCAACATCATTTCTTCCAACAAATATTCAGTACTGATTTCCTTTAGGTTGGACTGGTTATATCTCCTTGCAGTCCAAGAGACTCTCAAGAGTCTTATCTAATACCACAGTTCAGTAGTCTCAATTCTTTGGTGTTCAGCTCTCTTTGTAGTTCCACACTCACCTCCTAATTTGTCTCTCTCCTCCACATTTCCCCTTTGGTAACCATAAGTTTGTTTTCTAAGTCTGTGAGTCTGTTTGTAAATAAATTCATTTGTATCATTTTTTAAAGATTCCACATATAAGTGATGTCTATGATATTTATCTTTCTCTTTCTTACTTACTAAATTTAATTTTATAAACTAAGTTAATCCATGTTGCTGCAAATGGCATTACTTCATTCTTTTATAGCTGAGTAATGTTCTATATGTATGCATTTGTGTGTGTGTGTGTGTGTGCATTTCACATATACATTATCCATTCCTCCACTGATGGACATTGCTTCCATGTCTTGGCTATTGTAAATAGTGCTGCAGTAAACACTGGGTTGCATATATCTTTTCTAATTATGGTTTTCTCCACATATATGCCCACAAGTGAGATTTCAGGATTGCACGATAGTCCTATTTTTAAGTTTTTTAGAAAGCCTCCACACTGTTCTCCATAGAGACTGTACTAAATAACATTTCCACCAACAGTGTAGGAGGGTCCCCATTTCTCCACAGCCTCTCCAGAATTTACTCTTTGTAAATTTTTTTTATGGCAGTATTCTGGCTGG